>OW804098.1:13949121-14124121 GCA_942159475.1 Sthenelais limicola
GGCTCCCCGAGCCGAGGAGGGAGAGATAGTGGAGGATGATGCTACAGCTGCTGTTGGAGACCCCGGCACGGAAGGTGTCATCCCGGACACTGCTCAGCTTACCGCTGGCGGTGTTGAAAAAGCACAGGAGATGGAGGAGATGGATACCACTCCTGCTGCTGATGTTATGATTGAAAAACCTAAGGATGATGGTGATTTTGTGGAGGTTAAATCCAAAAAGAAGAAGGCTAAGGCCAGTGTTATGAAATTAGGTTCGGAGAAGGAAGTCCAAGCAATTGAGCGGCAACATGGAATTTCTCATTACAGGTCGGGGAAATTGGCTAAAAAACGGGAGGACCCTGACTTTGCTGTGAGGAACATGACCCGGTGGAACGCTTTGCAGAAAAAGCTTGACACTTTTGTAGTGCTGGAGGAGGATATTGCCCCTGTTATACCCAGTGTGGAAGATACTTTCCCTGTCTGCCCTGAGTCCGAGGATGAGGATGAGGCCATGGCCGAGTACTCAAACGGGACTTTGATGTCTAAGTATGAAATGGAATTTCATTTCTTAAAGAGTCGTACCGGGCGGCAGCCAGAGTCAACTCGGGAGGTGGTGATCAACCCGACGGTACTTGTGAAGTTAAATAGTGTGGAGCGTTTGTGGAGCCCGGGACAGAGGTGTCCTTTTGTGTATTGCCGGCATTTGGACCCGTCCATCAATCCGGATGGGGTTCGTTCGTACAGAACGAGAGAAAGGTTTTATCGGCATCTGGTGGAGGAGCATTGTCCAGCTAGTTACCAACTAACCTGCCCACATGCTTCGTCTTGTTTGGTGAAGCTGGATCGCCGATCAGAATTGGTGAGGCACTGTATGACGCAACACCATGAGAAGAGGGACACAGCACTTGATATGTGCATAAGTTTTCGGGTGTTTCAGAAGGAGTTCCCAAATTACGGGTGTCAGAAGTTTGCGAGAATGACCAGAGGAGACTGGGAGACCGTGTCTGTTCTCGGGAGGACGGGTGGTTCTAGGCGGTTTGTGATCCCCAAACTTCCGGCCTCTCATGGTTCAGGCCCGGCCCCTCCGAGCGTTTGGAGGAAGCCTCCGAGTAGCAGTTATGGGAGCGCTGACCACATGAACTCCTCTATTGAATCGTCGGTGGTGGACCAGAGTTCTATGCTGTCTGGTACAGATCGTTCGGAGCGTGTTCGCCCGATGGGAGGTCGGATCCCGAATGTTGATGCCACCTATGATCATGTCTCTAGATCTTTGGAGAGAATAACTGCGTGTATGGACGCCGGAGTTTCGGCCATTCAGTCGACTGCTTCGGCTGTCATGGCGGATATTTGTACCTTAATCAGGGAAGCTTTTGAACCGTTGGAAGGAATCCAAGAGTTGCGGGAACAGGTTAAACTGATTCCAAATCTAGAGCAGGAAAATCTGGACTTGCAGGATCAGTTGAGGTTTTATAAGGAGGAAGATAACCGTTCGCGTGAGGTAAACATGGAGTTACGTCGTAAGTTGTCCCGCTATGAGCAGCAAGGTGGTCCGGATTCTAAGCGGAAAAAGACAGAAAAAGATAAGGTGGAAACTGTGGTGCAGGGTAAGAGTTTCAAAATGGCGGCACCACGGTAAGACTCGTATAGATTGCGCTCCTGCCTCTGCAAGCCTAATGTATGGATAACATATACTAAAACAATCGGATCGTATAGGAAAGTGTTCAATATAGTACATGGGACATGTCGGAGCGAAGAAATAGACAATTACGGTCTAATAAGTCTTTCTACGAACTAAATCTATTTAACCCAGACGAGATCGCCTGTATGAACAGTGGTGAGAATAACATGGAGCCTACTACGCAGAGCCAAGCTTGCTCGCAGCAATATGTTTTATTACCCAGCGATTTCTTAAATACTTCTTCTCCACATCAATTTGTGCAAGGACAATCTAGCAACATTGGTGATAGCTCTACTATGAAAGTACAAAGTTTGAGAACAAGAAATCCAAATGAACAACAAGTTCAACTAATTGTGCAACAACCGAGAGACGGGACGGGAAGCTCAAACAACCAACAATCCACGCAGCTAAGTATTCCCATATCTCAGTCACAACTACCCGCAAATATATCCAACGATTTTATGCAAAGGTTAATTGCACGAGAGGACAGGTTAGAGAAGTTCCTAAACCAAAGTAGTAGTAGAGATGACAGAATCAATAAACTTATAAGTGGGATAACCCTTGTAAACAATTCTGTCTCTGAAATGCATAAAGTAGCAGCGTCTAACCAAAGTAACATCGCAGCGTTGAATAGTAATATGAAAGTTCTGATGGATTCCCATGACAAGCTAGACAGAAACTGTAATAGGATCGAACAAAATCATGACAAGATTACTGGGGGTTTAGCAGACCTTCAATCTAAAATTGTCGATCTAACGAACAAAATTGAAACAAATTCTATATCAATCGCGAGTATACGCACAAATCCAACCCCGGCCGAATCAGTATTTCATCGTTTGCCAGTACAATTACCAACTCAAATGCCCATCCCTAGGGAAGCCGCTACTAATCAAAATCAAAATAGCGATGAATATGTAAACCCAAGGGAACTTAGAGTCATCATTAAGGGTGTGATTGAGGAGGATGACGAAAATCTAGAAGAAAGAGTTTCAAATATTCTTGATTTAGTCAAGTTTAATTCTACTTTCGAAAACGCGGAAAGGCTTGGGGTAAAGAAACCGAACGAAGAAAGACCATATCCAAGGCCAATCAAAATAGCTTTACTCTCAGTTCAGAAGAAAATAGACCTTTTCAAATGCATGAATTGGAACAAGAGTAAACCAGGGATTAAAGGTATCAGAATAACATCGGATTCGACCGAAGATGAACAATTGTTGTTAAGAGAGGCTCGCACTATTGCCAACGCCGCCACATATGCGCATGGATTAACAGCGAAGCCGAAAGGCACAGCTGTTGTCATAAGTGGAACAACCTACCAACGTGACCAATTCGATCAATTACCCAAGGGTATAAACACATCCAATTCTGCTACGTTTGAAACACCAGACGGGACCGCTTTCCAAGGCCACATGAGCCCGCTTTCGAACCTTTTTAAGTGCAACATAATCCATGATGATGTACAAGCAACCTCGGTTGAGCAATTGTTTCAAGTGAGGAAAGCCATAGCATGTAAATCCCCGGCAGAGTTTATTGACAAACTCAAAGTGATTCAAAATCCTTACGTAATAAAGCGTCTAAGCAAACAGATTTTTACAACTCCAGAATGGAATCAGTCCGCAGACGAGATTCTGAAACACTGTATGCGCCTAAAATTCACCCAAAACACCCACTTGAAAGAATTCTTGGTAAAGGACGACAAGTTATTCTTCTATGAGGCGACACAAGATCCTTATTTCGGTTGTGGAGTGAATCTCATCGACACCCTGAACCTGACAAATGACATGGTCGATGCAAACAGAAATATTTGTGGGAAAATTCTTGCAAATCTAAAGGAAGATTTCGTCAGATAAGTGATCCTTTTCTCTCTCCAATATCTGACGCATTTGAGAAGCGATTGAAACGAATCAGTTCTTCTCATCCCTATCACCCCTCCTTAATAGCTGTGCATAGTAGGAAATTATTTAGCTGACTGTCGCTGAAGCATATACAAGAATTATGCCAAATTTCCGCATTCTATTATTGGGTGATTCCAGAATAAGGGGGTGGGGTCAAAAGATGTCGACACTACTTGCAGCTCATAATTGTAATGATATCGACGTTACCTGCCTCTGCGTGCCTGGAGCCAGGCTTAGGACGCTAAGCGAGGAAACATATAAAAAATATTTCTTCAAGTCCTTCGATCTGCTCTACCTCTTTGGAGGTATCAATGAATTCACCATCAAAGAAAGAAGACAACCAATCCGCCCAAGATTTTCCAAGAAAGATGAATATGTTACTCATATCACCAATGAAATTGAACACTCAATATACTGGTTAAATGCTGTAGCCCATGCTGTCATTATGACAGAAATCGTTGGTATATCGCTTGATCAATACACCAAATCGCAACACCAAGATTCCACTGATCAAGAAGCAATCCACCAAGCTCTAGCCGAAATAAACACCTACATTCGCAGGAGAAATAGAAGAAGACGATTAATAGCACCTCACTTTGAGGGAATCGTCCATAAAAAAAGAAACGGCCGCATATCTCATAGGTACTTATCTAAGACGAGAGACGGTCTCCACTACAACGAAACGGCGATCAACAAATTCATCTTCATAACAATGACAACCTTATACAGAAACATTCACTCAATATGCGAATAATCCTCTTATATATTGATAAGTAATATGCTACAGTAGACATATACAATCCTTTTCTCCTCTCTAACAATGAAATACCATCGATCGTTCTCCTCGCTCTAAAGGGCTTTTTTCATAACTCAGGCATATACCCTACAATCGCATCGAATATGTGGCACGTAGGAACCTTCCTCTCTTTTTTAAAAAAAAACAAAACAAAAAAAACATTAATATGCTACAATCACATCAACATGTGGCAAGTAGGCATATACAACTATTTATTTATTATCTCTTAGTAATCGGAAATTGGTGCATTCGCTCCCAAACAGAGCGTAGATATGAAATTCTTTCTTCTCTCACCTAATATATGTATATATGTTCCCTAGATGGACTGGATAATGTCTGCGAGTTATAGAACTTATCTAACCATTGCTTTATAGCTTTTCTTGTCATAACTCAGGCACATACCCTACAATCTATGAAATGTTTTTTATCTCGCTCGCTTGATATTATGTATATATGATTCACTAGGTGACTGGATTCTGTATGTGAGCTATGAAACTTATCTCACTATCATGTACATAATTTTGAATTCCACCTCGATAACACGTGAAAACGTGGCAAATCGTAGGTAATGTTGGGAACCTGTAATATTTACATGTGTTTAAT
Organism: Sthenelais limicola; assembly: GCA_942159475.1. Taxonomy (NCBI): domain Eukaryota; kingdom Metazoa; phylum Annelida; class Polychaeta; order Phyllodocida; family Sigalionidae; genus Sthenelais; species Sthenelais limicola. The sequence continues at coordinate 13,954,073 of OW804098.1, forward strand.
ACAGGAAAATCATACCTGGTAACAACAACTATCTACCTGTAGTACTGTTATCACTCCCATATAACTAATCATTTAGGCCCATGAGGCGGAGCGTAGATCCTGAACCACCCTATCTCCTTTGAGCCCGCGAATTTCGTGCAGGTTTGCTGCCAACCTGCATCCCCATCCTTGCCTCCTGCAGTAAACTGCATTGGAGGCACCCCCCATCCCCATATCTTCTCAATTCCCACACTATAAGAACATCTATGATCCCTCAAAAAGGCATTTCGATTGCCCACCTAAATACTCAAAGCTTATATGGTAAATTCTCCCTCTTTAAACATGAAATTATGAAACTTTCACCTAATGTTCTGGGAATATCGGAAACATGGTTACATAGTAACATATGTGACCCGGAAATTGAAATTCCAAACTACCAGCTCATAAGACTAGATAGACAATGGTCAGAGACAACACTAAACAATACTAATATAAATAATGATTCGGAAATTTCTCCCAAGAAAGGAGGTGGTGTAGCTTTCTACATAAATTCCAATATAAATCACACAGTCCTCTATGATAAAAATATAAGCTGCAAAAACTTTGAATGTCTCTGGATAAAGTTAACTTTAAAATTCACCCGACCTATGATTATAGGATGCATTTACAAACCACCTAAAGGTGATAGCAAAGAAATGATAGACTATCTAACGGATACTATATCAAACTTTATGCAAAACAAAAAAACTGAAATATTCCTAATAGGTGATCTAAATATAAATTTTCTGGACAAAAAATGTAGAAACAGGAAATTACTAAAAGATTTCGAACTCAACCTCAACCTCACCCAGTTAATCAAGACTCCCACCCGTTTCTTTCTAGACAACAATAAAACCCTTTCTGGTTCCTTAATCGACCATATTTATACAAATTCTGAAATCGTCCTGGAACAAGGAGTAATCAATATTGCAATAAGTGACCATGAATTGGTGTATGCTGTTAGAAAAAAGGATAAAATCAAACTACCTTCAATTGTCAAACCAGGACGTAAGCTAAAAAACTTCAATGAAGGGATTTTTAAAGCGAGCCTAAGAAACAAATACGAATGGGAGAACTTCTTTAATATAGCTGATAGTGAAGTAGCATGGAACACAATAATTAGTAGAATAAGAGAACAATTAGATATACTAGCCCCTATCAGGAATATTAGAATTAAAATTAGCAATGATCCTTGGATTGCTAAAGAAATAATAGATATCATCAATACCAAAAACCGACTCAGAGCCATTGCAGCCAAAACCAGATCTGAACAGGACTGGCTGAAAGCCAAAAATGGTAAAAAAACTGCCAGCAATGCTATTAAACATGCAAAGAGGAAATTCATATTGTCGGAACTCAATGAAAATGAAAATGACCCCAAGAAATTCTGGGAGGTAGTAAACAGCCTAGCACCATCTAAAGGAAAAAGTAATGTAATACATCTAACTGATGACAATGATATAGAAATTGAAAACAATCGCATCCCTAATTATATAAATGACTACTTCATCAACATTGCCTCAAACTTAACGAAAGACCTAACTCCAAACTGGAAGCCAAATTCACCCCCAATTGCAGCCTCACTAACTAACATTGCAACCAATGACAATGAAGTCTTTGAACTACTATCTAACATTAATATAACTAAAGCATCCTCTATAGAAGATATACCCAACAGAATACTTAAGATAGCCCTACTAAACCTATATAAAGAATTTACCCATTGTATTAACCTATCCTTCTCCACATCATCCTTCCCTGACTCGTGGAAACTCGCGAATGTAATCCCTCTTTTTAAAGGGGGAAAAGCAAGTAAAATTAATAATTATAGACCCATTTCGCTGCTACCCACGCCAAGTAAGATAATCGAGAAAATTGTGCATAAAAGAATATACGAGTACCTAGAAGCCTATAAAATTTTAAATAAAAATCAATTTGGTTTCAGACCAAAAAGATCCACCTTAGATGCTTTAACCACTGTAACTGATGGCATAGCTTGGGAATTGGATAAGAGCACAGACACCCTAATCTCCTTCATAGACTTCAGAAAAGCATTCGATCTTGTTAATCACTCAATATTATTACAAAAATTAGAACATTTGGGCATAAGGGGAACATTACTAAATTGGTGTAGATCCTATCTCAACAATAGAAAGCAGAAAGTCATAGCGAATAATCTCACATCAATTCAAGGTAGAATCACCTCAGGAGTACCCCAAGGGTCAATCCTTGGGCCTCTTATGTTTATTATCTTTATTAATGATATTGAATCTAACATACCAAATTGCAATCTTACACTATACGCCGATGACACTATAATCTACTTACACAATAAAAACCTAGACATATTATATGAAAATATGCAAAAGGCCATAGACAACCTCTACAAATGGTGTAAGAGTAATCTATTCCTAGTAAATACCTCCAAATCAAATCTAATGCTCTTATCCAAATCCAAAATAAAACAGGAAACCAGTAAACTCAAAATTATCACTTATCATAATGAACCGCTAAAATTAGTATCCTCCTACAAATATCTGGGCTTTATAATAGACAATAAACTAAACTTTCAGCCCCAACTAACACACGCAGTAAATACAATAGCTCACAAAATATACCAGCTTAACAAAATTAGAAGATATATAGACACACAAACTGCCATAAAAATTTTCAAAACACGAATCATACCCTTCTTTGACTATGGTGACATCATAATACACAATGCACACAAACCAAAAACTGAGAAATTACAAAAATTACAAAATAGAGCTCTCAGAATAATACTAAACTGCCCATTTGATACCCCCACTAACCAATTACACAACAACACAAAAATAGCACTACTACACAATAGACGAATAACACATCTCAGACACACTGCTTTCAAAAGAGCAAATGACCCCACCTATTCAAACATACCAATTAGAAACACTAGAATCAATGATGGACCAACATTGAAAATACCCAGATATAGATAAAAAATGGGAGAGAACACTGTTCAAGTGAAATGTGCACAAACTTGGAATGAACTCTCACCCAAACAAAGAAATATTGGAACTATCGAAGCATTTAAATCTAATCAAAAATTATGGCTTAATACCTTATATACATAGAACTAAGTATTATCTAAACAAACCTTCTCTTCTCTCAAATATCCTACACATATACATACTAATCCTCAAGAAATGCCATCAGTTATGAATAAAGCTAATTAAAATCCTAACCCCATAATGCTGTGAAAATACTGGTGAATGCAAATACTAACATCAAATCATCCTGATTTGTGTGGCACAGTAGCATTATACCATTATATCATAATATCTATGCTGGCACTAAGAAGACCACCTGTATAAAGATACAGATGTATAAAGAAAGGTAGCAAATGTGATTCTGTACATATATGTTATGCTTATTTTGTAAGCACCTTCTGTACCCTTAACACTCCTTCTGTAAGAACAGAGTGGCAAAAGGCAACAGAACTCGATATTATGTAAAGATCTACTTCATATAACTCCAAAGTTATGTATATATACACATATAGTACCCTCTAACACTCCATCTATGAATAAGAGTGGCATAGAAGGGAAAAATTGTAAATATAGTAATACTACCTATTTCTTCGACCCACAATACCCCTGCTCTAAATAAATAGACCAGCTAGGGCCGGGCGAGAAACCCCGAGAAGGGGAGACCTGTACTACCTAGTGTAAATAAAAGCTGTAAAAAAAAAAAAAGCCGGAAGATCAAGTTATGGAGGAGGAGGAAAAGTCGGGGAAAACCGGAGCTGTTGGTGGCACGGTTAGTATTTCGGATATGCGGGAAGTGATGTCGGGCCTGTTCAAGGAAATGTTTGAGGAACACTTGCCTCAGCAGCCGGCTGTTCAACAATTGCCGCCTCCACCCCCTGTTGCTATGACTATGCCGACCTTTCCCTCTTGGGATGCCTTTTTCCAATCTTTTGGACAAAATTTGCCGCAATACACCACCTCGGACCCTGATGTGAGAACTTTTGCAGATCCAAATGCGCAGATGGCTATGCGCATGGCTCCGAATATGTTCAGTCCGCCCGCGGTGACTAGGGTTAGGCAGTCACCTCAGGTGCCTCTCTATAGTGCTGCAGTGGCTGGTGGAGTTGGTTTCGGGGAAAACCCACCTCCCTCCGGTGTATCGGTGACACATGCTGTCAGGCCGGGAATGGGACGTGGGGGAAAACCCTCTCTGTTGCCGAAACCCCGCACTATGGTGACGTTGACCCCTGTAGGAAGGTCTGGCGCTGGGAGGACTACTTCTACTCCGGTTACTAGCCCGGGGAGGGTTGCTTTGCCCAGCGTCCCCGATAAGACATTGGATAGTCCTGCGAGACTGGCGTTGGAAATGAAGAGTCTGGAGGAAAACTTAACCCAGGATAGGGTGAAGGTGGAGTTGTGGAATCCGATGCAGCTGAGGAAAGTCCTGAGATGGAGATGTCTGTTGAAGAGGAGAATCGGTTGCTTCGGGGTGAGAAGGGCACAGTGATGGATGAGTATTAGTGCTCTTCCACTGTTTGTTGTAGTGTGTTGTTAAGTTGTGTGTTTGGTTGTCGTTTTTCCGGATGGACGGCGGCGTGGGAGCGCTAGTATCATTGGCATCTGGCTACGCCGAAGTCAACCGGGCCGGATGCAGTCGTTTCCGGATATCGCGGATGTTTCCAGTCCTCTCCGAGACAACAACCCCCTGATTCCCTGCAACAGACACTACGTGGACAACTACTCTTTTTACATGGACATTACTTTATGCTCAAGCATATGGACCTCTGTGATTTTATATACCGGATTTATCCTACCTGTGATTGTGAATATACCTCGGGTTAGAGTTTACTTCATTATTATTCTCCCAAGTTAAAGGTATGTTTCATATTGTATTGTGTTTGTTATAGGAATATATGGTTTTTACTTACACCACGAGTGTGTAGGCTTTTAATATTCCTTCACTTTACTTTTTTCACATGTCGTTCTTCTATGTCCTTATATTCTATTTCCACTGTATGTGTCATTACGATTTAATATATTATACGTCTTGCTTAGGACCTGTTTAGTTCTAGCCAGTTCGTGTCTAGTCGGTCCTCCCTCCAGAAAAAGGGGGGGAGGGGGGTATTGTGGTGCTGAGTGTGGTGGTGCCGGGTCGGAGCGGTTATCCCCGCTCTGGCCCGGCGCCGCTAGCCAGTATCCCGAACCCCCGGTCTAGTCACCCGGTTATCTGGGTGCGGCCGGCCGGATTGGATTCGGGCTGGCTGTTCTACCTGTTGCAGGGATGGTTTGCCACCAGATGTTGTGTGGGGGTTTTGTCTCTCTTATTTTAATATTTTACTGCTAGCATATGTCTGATCTCAATTCTTGTGTTAAACTACCCTTTGTTAACTGTAATTTTTTGTTCTTATCCCTCTCTTCTGTGAAGCGGAGGGAGAACCTTTTTCACTGTGGTTGAAGGGTTTTTAGTCGGCAATAAAGACTAAAGCGCTAGCAAGGACTCGGAGATCTGTGTTGTTCTATTCTTGTTGTTATTTACCCGAATCGCCGTACAAGTAAATAAGCAGACATTACATAATATACATTGTATGTATGTGTGGCGGTGCATTTATAATTTGGAAAAGAAAATACAAGTACCCCACCTTGAGAAAATATCATTTCCAACTTTTGCATCCACAGCAGAGAAAGGATCGTCTAACAGGTAAATGTCAGCATCTTGATAAACAGCTCTTGAAGATAAACATTGAGGTAGTATCATTATATCTACCCAAAATGGCTCGTAAATTACTTATGTACATATTCAATACAAGATATCACTATGAGAAGGGTCAAGCTTCATCACCAACATAATCAACCACATTGACTGCTTTGATTATCTAGTGATGAATTGTCAAAAGAAGTGGACATAATGAAAAACAATGTTAACAAATGGTTCAGGTAAATTTCACTGGATGCAGAACATATCCTACAGTCCTTTATCAGCATTAGACCTAAAGACCATCCTGAAGACCATAGTGACATTCTGCTCTCCACTGTAAAGTATAAAAGTATCCCTTCTTTACCTGGCTAAAGCAATTCTAGCTTTCTGGCCTCCACTCAGTGTTAGACCACGCTCTCCTATCAGTGTGTTATCACCCTCTGGCATTCTCAACAAGTCCTGTTTCATGAAAAGATTTGTTATAAAAAGCTATTGTGACTCCAAATTCAATCTTGTATCTTGCATACCAAACCACGGTCATTCAAGCCCACTGATAATTCTCCCTTTATAGTTTGGCTTGAACCTCACTGTAATGTGAGCGCACATACACCAAATGCAGTCTCCCTTGGTAGAAAAGACTTATTTGGCCCTGGCAGGACTTGCACCAATGCCCTCCATATTACATGGCTGTTGCTTTAGTATATGAGCTGCGGGTTCCTCATTCTACCATGCACTTCACTCCAACCCAGGTTTACTCAAGCCTAATCTAAACTATTTAGAGGGTGACAAGCAGTACTATGTGCCTTAAATTATGTTTATTCGGGCCAGCAGAATCAGGAACCAGGGGGGGACTATTGTCAAGGTGACCTGGCGCAGTTTCTTAGTCATGCAATTTGTCCTTCAATGTACTGTCATCCTCAGTAGAAATTGAATTAAAAAAACCAAGAGCTATAAATACATTACCTGTTCCAGACAGCAAGCACGGAGAACATTCTTGTATTTCCTGGCATCATATTGTGTTGCCATGGTGATGTTGTCTCTGACAGATCTAGAGAGTATCCATGGTTCCTGGGGGAGGTAGGCAATTCTACCAGTAACACTAACACTCCCAGTGTGTACATACAGCTCATCCATGCATACATCCAGTAGGGAAGTCTGAAATAGGATTTGCTTTGTTTAGCATCACATCATCATATCTTATCTAATATACATCATTCGGTATCTGAGAATTTCCCTCAGATCTTTGGCGCAACCTATATTTCTTGCCTCCTTCCGGTGCAGCCGGAAGCACATTGGGAGAATAACAAATGGAGACTCCAAGCCCATGGTGCTCTGGGTCAAAATCTAGGACTTTCCCGTTGACAACTTGGTCTGTAACGTATTTGTCGTAGAGAACAGAGGCCTTGTCAGTGAACTTACGGGTGTTGTTCATCTCACACACAAAGGCCAATGAATGAAGGAGGTGAATGTAGGAGAACACCTGACATCATCGGACAATTTAAGATTAGACAAAATGGCCGACATTCCATGTACCAGGCTTTGGAAATCCAGCTTAGTATGGAGAGGCTTCTTTACATCAGGCAAAGAGAAGGTCTCAGGGCGAAGATTTTTACCTTTGTCGCTATCGGTGCTGGCGATCCTGTCTAAGGCCTTGATGAGGGGGCCTGAAACCATGTCAGAGGCTGCTTCACCACCGCCCAGCGTAGGAGGAGGCCGATCGCCAGCTCTGCCAGAGAGAGAGAGCTCGATCGCAGCCAACCTGGCCATAATCAAAGTCAGGACATTCTTCGAGTCGACAGATTTCTGAGGGGCACTAGAAGCGGAAGATGATCCTGATTTGTCCTGTAGCTCCAGAACTTTCTTCTCCAAGGAGTCTCTATCCTTTGCAGAGGTAGTATAAGCAGTCTCAAGCAGTCTCAAGCAGTTGAAGATACTGTGGATCTGACTTGTCCACACCTCGAAGTACCGACGCCATTGGGCCCAAACACGATTTGCCGAAAGGGTAGAGGTGGAACAACGTTTAAGCATCAGGTAAGCTTTACCCAATACTCATATGATATTTTCTAGCTCTAGACTAATATCCAATTCCACAGAAAGTGACTCCCAATAGAGATTTTCGTGCGACCAAAAAGACATCTGGTCTGGTCGAATCTTGAGTTGAGAGTGACAGCTTGGGCGCTGGTAACTAGGCAACTGCCAACAAACATCAGGTCTCACTGCACCAATTATATTTGTATTAATATTGAATACACAATATATACACATTATACATGAAACAACATATTGAGAGTAGGATATGTTGCATGTGTATACCACCCAGTGGTATATGCATCCCTGCCTACCTGCTTACCTACCGTAATGACTTCTGGGAAAAGTACATAAAATGGCCCATATAATAAACCAGTCAACTATAACTTATTGTTTTCAGTTGCTTATAATATGGCTGCTCCTTCAACCAACTCGTTAGTTAACCTGTATATTATATATTGATATTATTTTGGCAATGTGATGAACATGTAATTATGACCAGTTTAGTTCATTCAATAAATGAAGCTCATATATAGGCAGAGAGACCACATAAGATATAACAAGCTTCAAGCCATGTAAGTTCTGTAGCAACTATGGTGGTATATTTTAAGAAGAACATTTCCTTTCCAAACAGGGAACTTTATTTGATACCACATAAAGCGACCATAAATTGCTCAAAAGTGGTTGCCTTAGGAGGACTCTACTGTGCAAGGAAAACTTTGACATAGGCCTACTATAGGGTTAATGACCAACATTGAGGACCATAAGTGGACCCTGGCTGTTGATAATGTAGCTAGAAGCTGAGTGTGGTATCCACAACTGGACCTAATGTACACAACAACGTATTTCAGCAATGGAAGAAGGCCTTAGACAGGTACCTTACTTCTGCAGTAAATGTATGTTGTTCACAGCTTAAGGAGAGTTGAAAATGTCATTTTTACCTTTCCTGCTCCAACCTTCCCCACCACTCCAATCAGTTGTCCCTGGAGAAAAACAGCAAATCATCAGCCAATATGACAGTTTGATACAAATAGTTCATCTAAAATTGTTCACGTCCATTTTAGAATTAGAACATCATTCTTAAGGGATCTCTGCAACCATAACCAGGACATTTGTAATGAATAGAAATTTGAATACATCGATAAATAAATAAACACCTATAACAATATACATATATACAGACTATATAAATTCCCTTTATACTAACCTTTTTTGCCTTGAGTGAAATATCCTTCAGCATGAAACCATTTTCTCCCTTTGAAATAGTAAAAAGTAAGACCTATATAGTTATAGTCTAGCTATTTTTTCAAACATAAAAAGATATGAAGATATAAAAGTACTGTAGTGTCTGCTATTAAAGGTGATCGTATTCATAGCAATAATGACACTCAACTCAGGTCCTTGGTCCTTGCCAGCTTTCCATCTTTATTCCAACAAGCATCAAACAAACATTCCAACACCTCAGGAGGTCAGTACCACAGACTGGACCTGTCCTAACTAGCCTCAGAGGGACTAGTGTCTAAAACACATACACCACACATAGGGTGTCACACAATATACATGTTACACAGAGAACACAGAGTACACATAACATACAATACAGTAGTAATCACACATACAAGACTGCAGTGCATAAGAATGACCTCTAGTGGTCTTTATACCACGATCGGGGGTTGTACATGCTGCAAATGAGTGAATACATGCCATCATGTTTTGTTGAATGGATCCACGCATGAAAATATGAACCTGTTTTTGGCCTAAATTTAAGAAGCATTCTCATTGGTTGAGGTTAGGCTCGCTCATGACGTCACGCCTATTCATGACGTCATATGCCTATGTTTCGCTGTAGATTAGCCAATCAGTTGTAGGCTTGTCTAGTGCTTTGGCATAAAAAAAAAATATGGCGGGTCATTGGCGAGAAGCGAGGTCAATAAATAGTTTGTTTATTCATTTATTTTACAATATAAGATCGTTAACAATATAAGCTCGTTATTTTCGCCCAGGGATGTCACTCGTGTGCATCCTATACAGTAAGTCAGAAACCAACCTCGTTACATCCTATCATAATATATACAGCACTGTCCTGGAAACCCCAGTGGAATATACAGTCACTACACCTGGTGCCTATATAGGGAAGGAGTTATAGGGAAGTAGTACCAAGGCTAGCCAGCATGAATAACCCCAGACACCACAGTACTTTCTTAAATGTTAACAAGATCGGAATCCACCTGATCCCATCTTTCCAAATATGATGGTGCCTGAAAATCAATTTTGAGCAATTTGAGGAAAGTTTAATGATTAATTAATTAATGAAATAATAGATACGTATATTGTTTTACCTCTGACCATGGTTTCCAAGAGGCTGATAGCTGATGCACTTCTAAACTACCTCCGACATCATGCCTAGTGAATGTAGGGCTGTCAGGGAGAGCCAGGAACTCCTGTATGGGGAAACATTCATGTACATAAGTAAAATTGGTAAAAGTAGGCTTATTTTTGGTTCAGTCTGTTCAGTCATGTTGACCTGAAGTTTGAACCTCATCTTTGTTTGTAATTTGGATTCTTTGAGATGATAGGTGAAGGCAAATTGTACAATATACATATGTTGGTATTAATTGGGTTGAGTTGAGTGACAACCATACCTTGAATGGTTACCAGAGTACCTGCAGATAGTGGCACTCATGTTACAGATCTCCTTATCACTCCCTAGCTTTGGTTGGATCTATGACCCAGCATACTTTTGTTATGTAATATTACGTAACATTGTATAACCTCATTAATTATTGATTATCACCCATTTATTATATTATCTCATTACTAAAATCGCTAATGATACTTAGCTACCCAGTACTGTGCAAGTCTACTTATTCATGCTAAGCCATAGGTATTACGTAATACTCTTTACCCACATCCTGGAGGAAGATATGTAGTTGGATTCTAGTTCATTAAATCAGTTGCTTCGCTCTTCTCACGAAGACCACACGTTTGTTTGTATTCTTCCATCATACCTTAACACTTTATGCAGGGCACACTTGCTATATTTCATAGTTTGTTGCTATAACCAGTTAGCAGTATTAAACCCTCCCTCATTATAATATTATCTGTTAATATTGGAAGTTGTTTCTTCTCTACCTTGACTGGTCCAAAGGATATAACCTCCATTTCTATCCTGCCAGTGCATTAAGGTACACAAGTGCACTAGCAGAAATGTTGGTCATTAATCTTTACATACTTCCTATAATCGTTTATTCCTACCTTTATATGGTCCGTTCCTCGAATAAATTCTTTGAGTAAAATTTGAGCAACAGTAGCGCAGAAGAACAAGTGGATGTACATGATCCTTACAATTCCTATCAATGACAAGGATTCCTGATAATAAAATAAAATATGAAAATATAATTTTAAAATAAGATTTTGTGAAATTGTCTTTATGTCGCTTAGTTTCTACAATGCCCAGGGATGTGATTTGAGTGGTGTGTAAGCTTAATAATATATATACATGTACATTTTTAGGCATATTAATACACAAAGGCTATTCAATGTAGGGATTCTCAATATATTAGCATTGTTAAAGGGTAGAATGCATTATTCAATTACATGTATAGAAAATATCAAAGAAAAGTTCTAAGGTGATTCAAGGGTGGCAGAACATTTTAAATGAGGTACATAGAGAGATTACTTAAATCGAAGAAGGTGTTTTTTGCAATGAGTTTGTACTACATTGACTGAATCTAAATGTTTCTGTATTGCAGGACCTAGAAACTTGTTGAAACGTGTTGAAAGAGAAACATGTATCAATGTACCTGGCTCATGATAGTTTCTCCTCTGAGGAAGTGAGTGATAAGCGTAACATAGATGAAACACCTGCCAAATGGTATGATAGATGCCTGCAGGATAGATGTCAATATAGCCCTCACACACTGTGTTCTCAACTCTGTCCTGGAAGAGATATTATTACATGCCCATGCTGTATTAGAGGCAGAATAAAGGGGTGCAACAACACAATTTCTATTACATGCCCCTGCTATATAAGAAGCGCAATCAAGGGGTTGCAATAACACAATGTGTATTACATGACCTGCTGTATGAAAGGTGCAATACAATTATTCATACCGGACCAGCACCAATTATTTGAGCCTAATTTAGTGAAATTTATTGAATCTGTAGAGCTTTTGATTGTACATTTTCTGATGACCTGACCCATATAGTAAATAAATACCTCCTTAGTTCCTGCTGTTTCTCTGCAAACTTGCCTTCCCAGCAGTAGATCTTAATGAGCTGCATGGATCTGATGAGCTCATTCATCAAACTCACCCTGCACTCTGTCTCTGCACTCTGTTTGTAACTTTAAAATGAAATACAGAATGTTTTACAATTTGTGTTCCTATCTTTATAGCTCAAGGTTTTAGATTAAAATATTTACTATCCTACAATGGTCATGGATGTCATACCTCTGTGCAGCTACATAGTCAGTCAGCACATACTGGCAGGCAAAGAAGAGGACAAGGATGAAGAGGCTGGGGATGATGGAGATTCCAAAATCCATACCAGCATGTATTATATACAATAGCAGTAGGACAAGACCCATTATAGCATAACAGCTCATTTTCAACGTCTGTCAAATTGAAACAAATTGATTAATTGATCGGGCAATTGAATGAGAAGGTTTATGTCAAAGAGAGTGCAGCGCTGCACTATTCTGTCATGCAACAGTAAAGCGTTAGCGCAACCATAATGAGAACCAGCCGTCCAGTGTCTTTGTTGGGCCCTAACATCTGGAGCCTGTGTTTGGGAGTGAGTGAGTGAGAGTATGGTAGTGTGGGATTGAGTGTTAGTATGTTAGTGAGTGAGAAATATATTTGAAATGGGTTTGTCAATTAGTCAGTCAATGACAAATTTGCAGTTAACCATACAAAAACTACAATATACAAATCAAGACTTCTTGAAGGAAGTTGGAATCCTATCAATCTAACAATGAATTGAATAATGATTAAATGAATAAATAAATTATAGTTAGTATAGAGCAAATTACCTAGTTATTAATGAATTAATCAATCAATTAATTAATGCACAGCATATATACCAAGTTGAGTTTCTCCACTTCTGTTGCAATGAGGGTGATCGAACGACCTGATGTCATCTTCCTCCTCTCCTTGCTGCTTAGATTTAACACCTGTGGATAAATAGAATTAGTATTTTCTCTCCTATTTTACTTATTTCTCTGTTCATACATATATGAATATAAGAGAACATCCAAGAGTACAGGGTGCATGGAATGTTGCAGAAACCCCAAGACTGACCGAGGATAGACAGAGATGCCCAAGTCCTCAGTGGTGTATCTATGCATGTTTGTTTACGTTTAAAATAGACAAAAATAGACACTTCCAAAATTAATATTTAATTCGCTAGGTATAATCAATACAATAATAAGTACAAATATGTCTCTTCAAGAATGTGACACAGAGGTTCTACCTGAGGTGAGTCCATTAAGGCCACAGGATGGATGATAATGACATACTAACTACTACTGATCGGTTATATTGACTCTAAAGGTTAATAATATATTCTTCCTTCTCTGGCTACCATGACAACTGAAGGGAAACTTTTTTAAAACTGTCTTTTGAAATAGTTAGTTATTTCACATTTCCAGCAGAATGTAAAATGGTAAACTTGCACCTACCTTTTTGTATATCATAGCTATTAATGTGGATTTCACTCTTGTTTCCACCATGTTTAGAAGCTGGCATGCATGGGAGTTACAAACAACGAAAACAGTCTGGAGAATCACCATTGACCCAAATATCAGCCAAGACTTTGATTCAAATCCATGACCTAATTCCAATTGTCCCACAATTAACTTGGAGAGAGTTATGAGATAAAATTGTCCTATCATCTGAAATATAATTAATTGATTTGATGGAAACTAACATTGATTTCCGTTTGAAGACTCATAAATTTGATTCCTTAAAGAAAAAGAAGAATACTCATTTTGTGTTTTTCTGAGTTACAGTCTAAATACTCCACATAGCCTAATGTTCGATTCAAGTTAGTCACATAGTTTCAGGACCAATTTTATTGTTACTATTTAAGATAAATTGGTATTGGTGTTGTCCTTGTAGGCATGACGTTTGTTACCATGATAATAAGAAGGACAATTCCCAGCAGTACGGAAGACTTAAAGTGGTACATGTAGGTGTAATATATATGTTACCATGATAATGAGAAGGACAATTGCCAGCAGTAGGGTAGACTTGAAGTGGTACACCAGACTCCAGGCCAGACTCCCGCTCTTCTTCTTCTGCTCCTCCCCCACATTCTGCCAATACCTGAATCATTCATATATTGATTTAATCATACAAGGCAGGAACATTCACTGAATACGATCTGTTACTGTTATTACCTATTCAGGCGTGGCGGAACAGGTATAATATTGGGGGGGCAAACATTTTTTTTTGGGTGTGGGGTGGGTGGGGGTAGGGTGGGTGGGGGGTATGCATAGAGGAATGAATGAATTTGCATTATCCTCCAATACTATAATAGAGTCGAAATATTTCACACAGGCCCAATACTTTCACCATGAAACGGGGCATACTTAATGTTATGCCTATACTACCAAACTATTGAATAAATCTTACAATGTTAATGTGGTATGTTCTAACCCAAGTTATACCAGCCCATATGGCGTGGGGTCTGGGGCCCACCTAGGGCCCCAGAAGCCAGAGGTTTTCTCCTTAGACTTGGACACATTTTAGGCATTTTTGTTGTTGTTAAATCTATCCTTATTGGGATCTAAAATGTTTTTTTAATTTTATGATTTTTTTCTTACATGTATTTTGGTGAGATGCGTTTAGGTACAATTTAAGAATACTATGAACCAAATCTGGTGACTACCATCTGTCATCTTCATTTGTGCATTTTTTGAACTTTTAAAAGAATATTTTAAATCTCTGAGATGTAGGATATGAATTTGGTAATGAATGGTGATAAATAGTGATAAATAGTTAAATGTTATATTGCTATGGGCCGTTTTTCATACAGCAAAGCCTAATTTGATACAACATGTTAAACATGAATAAGTAATGTAGCTTGGACGCTGGCTTCGAAATACTGGATAGTTTGTGTGAGTTATAATATTATTATTCAATGGAGCCCAATGGTTCATTTATTTAAAAAGAACATGAGTGTATGAGTGGTAACTGCATATAAATTTTATTCAACTCTATTTGTTTTTACAATACTTATCTATTTATGCTATACTAAATTATTCTACTTTGTTTCACTTCTGACTTAGGGACTGTTCATTTTTAACCACTCGGTGGGGCAGGGGAGTATTTTCAGGGGGCACCTTTTTTGTACAGACTCTGAAGGGGGCACCGTTTTTTGCACAGACTCTAAAAGTGGGGGGGGGGGGGGCATTTTTTTTTACTTTCAAGGGAGACCTAAGAAATTTCGCACAATGCTTTAAGGGGGGGGGGGGGAGCGAGATCATACAATTTTACACAGGCCCCCCCCAATATAATTATGGGGGGGAGGGCAAGTGTCCCCCTTGCCCCCCGGTTCCGCTGCGCCTGCTATTACCTTATTGTTATTAGAAACAAGAGCACAGTTGTTGTATATGATGTAGCCTGGTTGTTGCCCTTACTACCCCTAAATAGCCATGACTCTTGCCTAGTGTTAATCCAAAATACCCAAATAGATTTCAAAGAAAGCAATGCCCTCAGTACAATGATAGCCACATCCCTACTTTTTAGTAGGGATTACTAAGGCTAGGAAGCTTACTAAGCTTACTAAGGCCTCCCCAGGCCTACAGTCCCCTCTTAGCCAAAACATGGACCAAGTTCTCCCTATCCCTCCAAAAACTAGAATTAGTGCTCTGTATCTCCTGCATGTATACAATCTGCATGAATATAACCTTTCATAAACTATATAACAAATGTAAATGATCATCAAAAAGCAACTCTTGCCTTTCAAAAGATTCAGAATTATACTGGGTGCCCATATAGTCCACAACAGGGTGAATGTCAGTGTCTACCAGTGGCCTCTGGAACGCTGTCCTCATAATCTTGTATATCCATCTGCAATATAGAATAAATATATTTGTTTAAATATAGTTAAAGCAGCGATAGTATAAGGAAGAGCAATTTGCTAGGTACTGGCATGTAGAACAGGTAAGTAGGTGAATGAGTTGCTCTGACCTCAGCTGCCCTAGTTAAGGGTCATTGGGTGACCTTAGAGTGACTTAATATAATGGTAATTAAAGCAGAAACAAAACCTCCTAAGCAGAATACATTGTAAAAGTACACTCCTCCTGTTTAAAGCAAGTATTGTTACAAATTAAATGTGCTTACAGTTTGGAAAAATAAAAAAAAAATAAGAAAGATTAAACACCCCTCCCCCATACCTTGTTTTCAGCTTGTTTGAATCAGAAACACCTATTTCTCTCGCTAGTTGAGAGAGGCAAGCTTCTTCCTAGGAGAAGTATAGAAATAAGCCAGAATGAAGGGTACCATGACTAGGTTCTTTGCACCATAATAATTGGTAAGAAATAACTTACATGAATGATATCTTCTGTAGTATGTTTGCATCTTGATATGGAGACTTCTCTGATTGGAACTTTTCCTCATTGTGTGAGGTGTATCCATCCTCATGTCCAGACCAGCCTGCGGCATCCTTCAGTTTTATCCTCTCCCCCTGTTTACTCCTGGAGTTCCCCATAGCAATCTCCTCCTACACCTTACACTTTACATCAATCCTCACAGAAATAACAATACCACACCAACACAAGGTAGCCTGGGAAAGCCAACATTGAAGTGACTGACTTAACCTTTTAACCAAGCTCCTTAATGTGTTTAATTGGAAATAAAGATAATTATATATATAAACATGCTCGCTAGCTTGTAGGGTTTTTGGTCGTGCTTTGATGACTGCAACACAGTTGGAATAGGTTTGTTGCCCTCAACAGTAGTAGGTAATATATATGTAACTTCATCATGTTGAAGCATAAGAACTATAGGGCAAAAGAAATAGATGTGTTTCTGACTTACTCTCCCTTCTACCTAGAAAAACCTTACCCCACATTTTTACCTTGCCAAACTTGTTTCTATTTTTGAGAAGATATATTAAAGCAGGTCCTCATAATAACCACAAATCACTTAAAATGTATATTTCTCTTGTTTAAATGAACTATTGTTATAATGTAAGATTTCCTGGAAGGTGGTTTCTTAAAAGCCCCCATCCCAGTTTTCAGCAACTATTTAACTATATATATCAGAAACACACCTATTTTTGTTGGCCTAGTAAAAGTACAGTAGGGTCACAACTCACCCTCTGATTGATGTTATGTCTTGTATGTGGGTTAGTCTTCTATCGTGGGTAGCTAGAGAATCAAAGGCTCCAAGATCTACGCCGGACAAAAAGATGCAAATAAGTTCAAAGAAAATTGGGGAGATTTTCCTTGATTATTTAGGATATATTATATATATAATATAATAATAATATTATTGAAACTTTGAAATTTTGATGTACATAAGGTATATATGATAACTTCTACTACTCTTCCTATAATTTGACTATAATCAGAGAATCTTATCATCAATTGTTTCCCATAATATATTACCTTGAATCATTGCATTTGTTAGTTATTATATCTGTGTTACTTTTTGATGTATATGGGTAATGCAAGATTCACTGTGAAGCTCAGAAATAATTAGATATGAAGAACATTTAAAAGAATATATTGCTAAGAATATAATGGGGGATGGTGGGGGGACAGAGTAAATAGACCATACTAAGGAGGATATCGAGGGAAACGGGGAAAAGAGGGAAGGGAATATTCTGGCCTAACAATAGTATTTGAGTTGGTGTAAGAGTAAGGCCCAACAGGCACCTTTATTTTCGTTTTTTCTATTTCCCTGTACCTGGGTCAATATCTGGGACCATAGGGAGTTTAGTGTCATAGTGGCAGTGAGTAAATTAATGTAATTGACAAGTGCACTGGAGTGTTGACTGGAAATAAAACCTCACCATAGACTGTTGTAAAGAATTGGAATCTTTAGATCCAAGATCCGACCTATTTAGCCCTGATCATGGTCGGGGCATGCACGCCACACATGGCCTGGCCAGGAGGGAGGGGGAGATGAGCCACTCAGGGCTCACCCCACCTCCCCCAGCCCGACCTAATTACTATATACACGGCTCTGGGTTTATCAAGAGGGGGTAAGGGCTAAGAGGGAGGGGGGGGCTGGCACGAGCCATGGGATCTATGAGTAAGGGGTGGGAGGGGGAAGGCTGAGGAGAGGGATCCAACTTGCATGCACTCCATTTATGGTCTCTGCCTGGGGAGCAGAGGTCGGCGTGTGGGCAAGGAAGATTCTCTCTCCCTCAACCAATTAGAGGGAAGGGGAAGAGCCAGTGGAATATTTCCTGGGTTTGATTGTATGAATTATTCATGATTTTGGAGTATAAAATAAAGTGACTACTCGGACCTAGGTACTTACTCGCTGAGTCACCACCGCCTAGGCCGAATCCAGACGAACTACAACCTCGGACTTCTTGTCTCACTTCTTCATCTTACTGAACCTATGGGCTAAAAACCCTTAGTCTTCTTTACACTGGCGAACCACTTCTGGGACTTGTTGCTAAGTTGAGCAACAACCCAATCTTCTGACTGGAAGTGAGACATAGCCTAGGAGAGGCAGGATGAGCTGGAAGAGTAGGTGAGTGGAACTCTAAAACTCTGATTGAGCTTATAAATTATACTTATGGGATGTGTGGAGGGTGGATCTGGGCCACTGTATAGGGTTGGGAGAATGATCACACTCAAACACTCATAATACAAGGAGAGTGGGTGAGCAATGTTCGGGGTAAAAACCTTGCTAGGTTCTGGGTTCTGTTGGTTATAACTCTGTACCTTGTGCCATCTAGTTTTCTTTTTTTTCTTTACTCTCTCTCTCTCAACAAAGTGTAAAACATGGCGGACATCAATTGGGATCTCAATGCCGCGGACTTGGCCATGCTTGACGAGGGTCAAAGGAGGGCCAGGTTTGCAGCTATTAAGGAGGTCAGAAGGCGCATGGAACGCCATGGCGCCATGCTAGGAGTAAATGATGGGTCCAATAAAGACACTTTGAGAGAGTGGCTAGATGGGATAAGCAGGGCAAAGGCCTATTGTGTAGCGAATGATACGCTCACTCTAGAGCTTTTGGGAACTCTTGCCAGCGGGCCTCTAGCGAGGTGCGTGGCAGGATTCCTACAGGTACCGGCCAATAGGACATGGGATCTGGCGAGGGCTGAGATTTTCCGCCTCTTCATGAATGAAGAGGAGGAACAGCAGCTGCGAGCAAGGCTCACCGATCTCTATCAGCTCCCATATGAGGATGCGAAGCAATACGGACGCAAGTTCCAGCTAGCGTCTCAGAGGGCTTACAGCGTGGATAACCTGGACCACGAGATAGTCCAAGAGACGTTGGTCAGGAATTTTGTGTTGGGACTCAGGGATGAGCAAATACGTCATGACGTATTTGCTGCTCGCCCCGATACCCTGGCTGAGGCAATAAGACAAGCCTCAGCTGCGGCTCACACCTTCGCTTTGGCAGGGCAACCTACCAGAGGGGATAGGAAGGATGAACCAATGGAAATTGGGGCTATCCTCCCTAAGAAAATGGCCCCTTCTGGGCCAAATCCTACAGATGCTTCAGATTGGAAGCTGATAGCTGATTTGGAGTCTAAGGTGAATTACCTTACGAAATTAGTAGAGAGGATGGAGACGGGGAAACCATCCAACCCCACAGTGATCGTTCCCCAATCAGGTGCAGCACCCCAGTACCCCTTTCAGACACCCATGTTGCCTATGTATCCCCCATATTTCAACACGTCCTATCCCCCACCCCCGATCGCCAGTTCTCAGGTAGTAAATCACCCAGGGAAAGGGAAGGGGAAGGGAAATGATAATCCAGGACCGGAAAAAAATAAGCAGGGAGGAGGGAAGAGGTTTAGGGGTAAAAATGTCTGTTATGAGTGTGGGGAGGAGGGACACTTCGCAAGAGAATGTTCCCACCGCTATGCACATGTACAGGCTGCAGTGGTGGCGGCCATGCAGATGGCCTCTACCACTCAAAAGCCAGCCAAATATGTTAACCAGGGGGAATAGAAACGCCGGATGAGAGGTTCTGCCTCTCCATCTCAGTGGCGGGGATGGAGATGCGTGCACTCATTGATACCGGCGCGTCAAGGAGTCTAATGCGAGAGGATGTATGGAGAGCCTTTTGCAAAACCCATCATCGGCCTCTCGTATTGACAAAGGGGGAATCTCTTAAATCACTCTCTGGTCATGATCTCAAAACTGAAGGGCAGGCGATAGTTAACTTGGGGGGTAGCTCATTTCCAGTTTATATTGTAAGAAGACTTCACCATGAACTGCTTCTGGGGGATGATGCCTTATTTATATTAGATGCCCAAATTAGCTTCAGAAAAAGAAAGGTAATTTTGGAAGGAAAAAGTTACAGAAGGCAACAAGTGGGTAGTGCAGATCAAGAATTCGCCTCTATCCACACAGAGGCAGAAGCATGGGAAGAAAAATACCCCGCTGTGTTTGGCATAGGAAAGCAGGGAAAATTAGGTACCTTTAAAGATGTGAAAATGCACATAGATACTGGAAATGCGCGCCCAATTAATCAACGCCCCTATCGTTTGCCCCTGGCCAAGAGAAAACTTGTAGACAAAGAATTAGATGAAATGCTGGAGCTGGGAGTAATAGAACCCAGCAGCTCAGCATGGGGAAGCCCGATATTGTTGGTCCCAAAGAAAGATGGGAGCAATAGACCTTGTGTCGACTTCAGAAAACTAAACTCTGTAAGCAAAAAGGATGCTCATCCACTTCCAAATATTCAAGATATTTTTGACAGTTTAGCAGGATCAACTGTCTTTTCCACCATCGACCTAAAAAGCGGCTACTGGCAAGTAGAGATGGACCCGGATAGCATGGAAAAGACAGCGTTTGTGTGCCATAGGGGCCTATTTCAATTCCGTAGGATGCCTTTTGGACTCACTAACGCACCAGCCGTCTTTCAACGGGCCATGAACAAAATGTTTTCGGAATTTATTGGCAAATTTTGCATGACTTTCATAGATGATATTGTAATCTATTCCAAATCTGAAGAGGAGCATGATCACCATTTGGCTCTGGTGTTTGATAAATTAGAAGAATACGGAATTACAGTCAAAAAGAGTAAATGTATTTTCAAACAAGAGAAGGTAGATCTCCTCGGCTACCAAGTTTCAAAAGATGGAATTAATTCCCACCCAGATAAATGTAGCGCTATCAGGGATATGCTGCCTCCAGAGGATGTGAGCGGAATTCGCTCCTTCCTAGGAATGACTGGGTATTACCGTCAATGTATCCCAGATTATGCTAAGGTAGCTCATCCCTTGGTCAAACTTACCAAAAAGTATGCCAGGTTCGAATGGTTGGAAGAGCAGCAAAGCTCATTTGAAACTCTGAAGGAATTACTAACTTCAGATAGAGTAATGGCGCACCCCCAGTTGGATAAGCCTTATCGTCTTTATAGCGATGCGTGTGATTACGCAATAGGGGCCATATTGGTCCAGTCTGATAGTGAAGGCATAGAGAGGCCAGTTCAGTATATCTCTAAACAACTCTCTGGGCCACAACTCAATTGGGCTACGATTGAAAAGGAAGCTTATGCAATCGTGTATGCCTTAAACAAGCTCAGACCTTATCTACAGGGTAGCGAATTCAAAATTTACACTGACCACAAGCCTTTAAAGTCTCTGTTTGTGGGAGAAGTTAAAAACACCAAAATTCAAAGATGGGCGGTATTAATAGCAGAGTTTGGGGCTCCCATTGAATATAGGAAAGGGGCAAACAATATCCGGGCAGACATGCTTTCTCGAATAAAAACAAACCCCAAGAAGGAAGGGCCGACTCTCAGTTCTCTTGAAGTCTGTGCCTTGGAGGAGATAGATGAAATTCCTTGGGAATTTGATAAAATCGAGAAAGACAAAATACGTTTAGAACAGAGGGAGTTGGAACAATTTCAACAGGGGATGGAGGATGAGGGGGATTACACCATAATTGATGGCATGCTTTTTACTCTCACCCCTCCCCCAGGCAAGCCAGCCTACCCCCGCCTGGTCCTGCCACCCTCAGCTAGGCATAGAGTAGTGAGGCGCGCCCACACTGAAGTAGGCCACCAGGGCATGAGGAAGACCCTAGATAGGATCCAAGAGGCTTATAAATGGCCCACCATGAGAAGAGATACCTATAATGTCTTAATCCGATGCGCTAGGTGTGCTGTAAACAGAGTGGGTAGGGCGCGTGTACCTCCTACTGCGATGCCAATAGCAAAATACCCTGGTCAGATACTGGGAATGGATCTCTGTGGTCCCTTCCCGGTCTCTGATAAAGGTAATAGATACATCTTGACTGTAATAGATCACGCAACTGGCTGGGTAGAAGTCAAACCCATACCCTCCAAAGCAGCTAAAAACATTGCTGATTATCTGGCTAATGAATATGTCCCTAGGTATGGCCCCCCAGAGGTGCTCATCACCGACCGGGGACTCGAATTTATGAACCAGCAAGTGGAAGGGTACCTTAAATCCATAGGCACTGAAGTGAGGCATTCTACAGCTTTTCACCCCCAGACAAATGGTAAAATTGAAAGATTTAACAAAACTTTTAAAAATATACTAAGAAAATTCATCAATGCAAGACCAGCAGAGTGGGAGAGCCATTTAGGTCCAACCCTCTGGGCACATAGAGTCTCCACTTCTTGTGTAACTGGTTTTACACCATATTTTTTAACTTTTGGCACCAATCCAAGATATCCCTTTTCTAAAATATTCCCCACTCCAGAGGGAACAGAAGATGCCGTACTCAGTGAGCGCCTACAGGCCTTAACAGATGCGTTCAGAGAAGCTGCTGAGCGCACTGAGGCCAGTAGAGTGGCTAATTATGAGAGATTAAGGGCCAGAGCAAATGCAAAGGATCTAAAAATAGGGGATCATGTGGTGGTGCTATCAGGCACCAGCGCTCCATTGGATCCCAAGTGGGATCATGGTTATGTAATAACGGGGATAAGGGGTACCACCCTAACTATGAGGGGACCCCAGGGTGAACGCAGGCGTATAAATAGGGATAGGGTAAAAATGGTATCTGGGGAAATAGAATGGGATATACTGAGAACTAGGCAACCGAGGGCGGGTCAAGGAAAGAGAAATAAGGCTCGGAGACAAGCCCAAAAAGCTCAACAAGTTCATGTTCCACCACCTCCCCCACCCCAGCCTAGGGCAGTGCCCGACACTGTTTATTTACCCATACCAAACATGCCTCCTCCAATTCAGATAGAACAGGAAGACCAAGCGAGAGCGGAGCAACCAGAGGACGAGCACATGCATGTGGAGGACGAGGACCAAGTGCCACGCCCACCTCAACCACAACAAGTGCCACGCCCACCCCAGCAGCGACCGCCGAGGGAGAAGGTGCTAGTACTAGCTTCACCTAAGCCAGTTACATTGCGCCGACCCCTGCCACCAGCCGTTGCTGTGGAGACTGCTCCCCCGCGCACACCACCACCAGGTCCTGTTACAAGGTCAAGGGCAAAAAGAGGGAGGATAGAGACCCCAACCAAGTGCCCTAAACCCAAGGCTTTGACCACCACCTCCGAATGCACTGAAAAGAGGATCAAAGTGTTCCACCCTCTAGGCTCTACTAAGAGGGAAAGGCCTGACTCCTCACCAAACCCAGCCACGCCCACTTCACCCGTGCAGAGGCCGAGGAAGCTGCCCTGCATACCCCCACCATCGCCACCACCATCACCACCACCTACACCCCCACCCCCACCGTCACCCCCACCACAGCCCCAACCATGGGAGTTCGACCCAGGGGCACCACCAGTGACGGACTTCTCTCAACCTACACCTTCCAGTCCCTCCTCATAATCACCCTGGCTATGATGGCTAATGGCGATTTGTTTGAGGAGGAAGGGGTGTTGGTGTATGAGGAAGGGGAGGTCAGAGCCCTGACCGCGACTTGGACAACAGTGATCGTTCTACACCCCCCCACGCCCCCTCCTGTCAGTGCTTGGGTCTCCGTCCTAAGGAGGCGAATTGGAGAACTCAGACAGGCGGAGGTTGTGGGAGACGGAGATGTCAGTGCCTGGGAGGAGCACATGGGTTTCCTCCAGGCAGAGATTCCAACACCAGTCCAACAAGACACCCGAAGGAAGAGAGGCCTATTCAATTTTGTGGGCTCGCTAAGCCGTGCCTTGTTTGGCACCGCTACTGTAGGACAGGTGAACGAATTAAGGTCTGCAGTACAAGAAGCTCAGGCTAGTGAGAGCGCATTGGCCCATTGTCAGGAAGAGATGGTGTCGGTGTTGAATCAGACAAGGCTCTACATGACAGAGAACCGCTTGGACATCGCGCAGCTCCAAGCTGCAGCAAGTAACATCTCCCGCCAAGTGGCAGACATTCTAACACAGTTAAATGGTTTCAGTAAAGATATTCACAGGATTCATATGAAAAGGGAAGTGGATATTCTATTGCAGCGAGTGAGTAGGGCGGTGGAAAATTACCACCGTCAAAACGAATTATTTTATCGCCAGCGCATTCAGCTGGAAAGGGGATTCTTAACAGACCAGATTTTACCACTGGCCTACTTATCAGAAATATTGTCTAAATTACAAGAAGGGAAACATTACACCCCCCAAGATAACCGCTGGTATTATAGACACCTGAACGTTCGACTATTATTAGACGGCGAACAGGAGCTAATATACCAGACAGTAATTCCGGCAGTTTCAGGCACTCAATTTTTACACTATAGATTAAAGTATTTTCCGGTCCCATATGGTGCTGACCACCTGAGAAAGTTGGTAGGAGAAGAGGAGGTGGCCCTAGATAGCATATCCAGCGCGTCATTTCTTCCTCAGCATTGTATCGGGTTTGAACCCCAGATTTGCTCAGCTGCAATAGAGCATCTAACCCCGACCTGCGAAACAAATATTATTTTAGGTAAAAAGCCAGACCTTTGTAAGGCGCAGATTGTGAAAAGAAATAACTTAACAAACCAAGTGTTTAGAGAGGGAGAGTCCATTTCTTCTGTAATTCTGGCTATTTATGAACCTCTGGAAACAATCTTGAGGTGCCCGGGGCAAAAACCAGTGATACAAACGTATCATCGGCATGCCAGGGTGATTTTAGAAGGCGGTTGTCTCCTGGTTGGAAAGGATTGGCGTGTGAGTAGCATCCAACGCCATGAGTCCCATATAACACTCCCCATCCCCAAGATTATGCCCCTCCCTGGGTTTAATCTGACTTATGGCAAATTATCCCTTTACCCCCATTTAGATCAGCAATTGACTTTCCTGCCAAGAGCTGAAATACCCTTACTAGCCCTGACAGATTTTCCTAAACCCGTTTCCCCCCTGATCTCCTCCACCCCTTGGTCTGAAAGTTCTATCTGGGGTATAGCCACTCTCATCCCCACTCTCCTAGGAGTCATGACCCTGGGAATAATCTACCTCCGCCGAAAGGGGCTCGCCCCAAGAGGCAAAGTCAGCCTTTTGTGTTGTCTGAGAAACCTTAAGCCCCGAGAGAATATCCCAATAGGACCCCCAACCCACCACCCTGTAGCCCTAGCCCTCCAAGACCTAGATCGAGAGGAGGGAGAGGCCACTCCAGGCGCTAGGACTGGCTCTCGTTCCCTCGAGCATATCCCTGCCCCCTCCCCCGCCTCACCATATTACGCTGCCAATTTCGGACTGACCAGGATGAAATAATTAGTCTACCAATGTTTATTTGGTTTCTCTGGGGTAACAAACACTTTTTGAACTTGTCTGTAACTTACTCTTGTTTAATATTTACTATTAATGTTTGTTCTGTCCTCTTCTCGGGTGCGAGGGAGATCACAGAACACAGAGTAGTATACCTGGGTGAAATCCATTTTCTCTCTCGGGAGGAAATGGTGGAATCCGTGAACAAGGATCCAGCCCAAAAAGGTATTTTTATTTCAACTCTCATTGTGAGAAGTTGTTTTTACACAAACAGAATTGGTCGAGACAGAGGAGCCTGAGAGGAAGCACCATGGAATCGAAGCCCTCACCTTGTCCCCGACCATTCTGCTTTGAAGAGGTATTTTTCCAAGTAATAAGAGTTTATACGTGATGCTACAGTAAAGTCGACATGTGTTCTGTAGCGTTTGAGGTTAAAAATGGAAATATTGTAGTGTTGACTACCCAACCGCTCTCACTCTCCATGGCCAAAGGAGGAGAGAGAAAGAGACGGGCGTCCTGTCGGTCAGCGACGAGGTCCAGCGGGGGCCTCGGCTGACCGGCCGGGCAGAGGAGACGGCGGTGACGACCGTATTGGAGAACTTTGTGAGTACTAGCTCAGTACAAAGGAAGACATTTAACAGTGTTCAGAAGCACACTTAAAAACACAGAGACTTCTCTTACATAATATTCGACTAAAAGACTTTTTAGTGCAGGGTGATGGCCTCTGATATAAATGAACACTCCTTTTTGATAGAGCCACTCCCTTTGGAAACTTTCCATCTTGACCCGTTAGGTCTACAGATATAATAATTTATAATACTTTTACTTTACCCTTTTTATGATTTTGTATGTGTAAATTATGTAACCTTATTTCTATTTCTCTTGTTTGGTTGGACTGGGTTGATCAGTGGCTAAATATTTTGTTCGAAAGAAAGCTTTCAACAAAAATAAAATATGGGACGAATGTAAAGAATTGGAATCTTTAGATCCAAGATCCGACCTATTTAGCCCTGATCATGGTCGGGGCATGCACGCCACACATGGCCTGGCCAGGAGGGAGGGGGAGATGAGCCACTCAGGGCTCACCCCACCTCCCCCAGCCCGACCTAATTACTATATACACGGCTCTGGGTTTATCAAGAGGGGGGAAGGGCTAAGAGGGAGGGGGGGGCTGGCACGAGCCATGGGATCTATGAGTAAGGGGTGGGAGGGGGAAGGCTGAGGAGAGGGATCCAACTTGCATGCACTCCATTTATGGTCTCTGCCTGGGGAGCAGAGGTCAGCGTGTGGGCAAGGAAGATTCTCTCTCCCTCAACCAATTAGAGGGAAGGGGAAGAGCCAGTGGAATATTTCCTGGGTTTGATTGTATGAATTATTCATGATTTTGGAGTATAAAATAAAGTGACTACTCGGACCTAGGTACTTACTCGCTGAGTCACCACCGCCTAGGCCGAATCCAGACGAACTACAACCTCGGACTTCTTGTCTCACTTCTTCATCTTACTGAACCTATGGGCTAAAAACCCTTAGTCTTCTTTACACTGTACCTGTCATCAGAATTCTTAAACAGTTTAAAGATGAAGTATGCTCACATCCCAGGTTCAGCAAACCTTTATTTTTCCTATTTTTGATATGTAGTTAGTAAATAATTTATTTTGTAGCCACAGATCAAAGACAAATAATCAACTGTTTAACATTCCCCCTATGGTGCCTGCAATATGCATGGACTAAGGAGTACATCAGAAAATGTGCTCAATATGACAAACTAAATAGGTCAGTGGGACAGATTGTATTGTATAGTGTTTATTTCCAGATATAACATAACATAATACAAAAATAGTGATAGTTCTGGAAATGGGTGCCCCTTTCTATGATGGTCTTAGCTTTTCCAAGGGGTCCTCTCTACATTAATCGGTTAATCTATGCATTAAGTTACCAGTATATTACATACATTATATTACAAAGTCAGATTCAGTATCAGTATCCAAACAATGGTATGTTATCACTATTATGCAGATATGCATTTGGGGTACATTTGTATATCAGTGCGCCCACTTATTACTACATGATATTAATGATATAGTGTGGCCAGTGGGCTTTTAGGGTTGCATTAATATGAACACTTCCCTATTGTTCTATACAATGAGATGTTGTCGATTTTGGTTTTCGGAATTTTCAAGACTTTGCCATCTGTTAGATTTCTGAGGTTAAGACCTCTGCTATCTAAGTATCTGTCCCTGCAGCTCATTCTGAATGCTGGGTATAGGAGGTGGGAGTTTCTCCTTTCTTCTAAGAATGGGACATTATTTGTTGTATGATGTTCCCTAGTATTATCTCTTTTTCCTAGGTTGTAGGCTATTCTGAGGAATGAATTTTGAATAGTTTGTTGCTTTTATAAGGATCTTTTTTAAGCTGGGGCATAGAACTCATCGCAGAAGTTGATTATCGGACATACCATGGTTGTGTAAACAAGTATGGTTTTCATACTGGATAAGGATCTTCTAATTTTGGCAGTTACACAGTGGCCTTTAGTCTTTTGGTAGAAGCCTGGCCAATGGTCCAACTGTTCTAATGGCTTAGTGATAAGTATATAAGGAAGATAGGGTTACATGCATGTTTAATCAGATCGCAAAACCAATTATGTCTGCAATAGGGCTCCTGAGGGGGGTATCTAATTTCTCTTGTCGCTACCAAAAAACGGCAATTGTCATTTGTCACTAAGGACATTCTTTTGTCGTTTGTCGCTATATTTTCGTAAAACAGCCGAATTTTTGTCGTTAAGGTCTTTGTCAATTTGTCGGGCTAAGAAAGTGTCTTTGTCATTTGTCACTAGTTGCTTTTGAAATTTGTCGAGCTAAGAAAGGGCTGTGTCGATTTGTCAAATTAACCCCTCAAGAGCCCTTGCAATGCTAAGCCTATGTACCCTGATTTTGAAGTCACACATACTATCATTGGCTGAATATGGGCTCCTGTTTCAAGAAAGAAAGGTACAGGGAGTACTAAATAGTGGTATTCAGGTAGTTTTAAAAAATGATGGTAGGCCTTTGTTGGAAATGTGTGAAAATTTAAATATAAAATCGATTCATCACAGAGGACAGATACTAGGGCTAATGCACAGATTCGTTAAAGAAGAAAAGTTTATTATACCTAATAGCACGACACCCCAAACCCGACGTTAAGATCAATTACAAACCAAACAGAATGCTATTAGGTATTTATTACATACTAAATCAACAAGAGAACTCGATTTTAATAGTATTTTACCTTGGTTTCCATCAATCCTGTGGATATTCACCCCTATATAGCACCCCTGAAATCACATATGTATGTAATAATAGCTGTAATGCCATGCAATACCAGGCTTGCAGATGTAATTAATTTAAGATGTGAAATGTCCTGTTATCCAAGGGCTTCGCCACTGGAATCGACTACCCCCAGATGTTAAGAATAAAGAGTGCTCCATAATGAAAAGTTTCCTTAAAGGAAATCCAGGGTGGTTAGATCTTTAAGTTCTGACATAGGCCTAAAGTGTTTTATGTACTTGCCAAATATATAAGAACTAGCTTCTTAATTAATTCCGGAACATAATATGTTATGCTGATGCAATAGATGACTATAATTGGGGCATTACTAAAACTAACTGAAAATATTATAATTGGGAGTTCAGAAGCAAGTGATGATGAGGGATCTCTATTTTTGTTCTTTGTATACCATACGATATAATTTATCCTAGATGTATGTTCTGGTTTTTTTCTCTTCTTGAAATGAGAATTACCACATCGTTGGAAAGTTCGAGAAATAAATCTATTAAAAATTCATACTGTGGATTTAGAAAATACAAGACTTCCCATCTTTCCCATCCGCATAATTAATCACGTAGTTACGACATCGAAGTCGGAAAAGCTCCCTACATAAGACATGATTCCCAAACTTTCCACACAGCTTACTTTGGCTTCAAGTTACCACGGCCTTCGTTTTTCCCGATTAATGTTTAAAGGAAGGTAGAAGCAAATCTTTTTAAATTACCGAAATCCGCCCGCTCCCTCTGCTTTGACTGACTTACATTGTATTATTTGGCAATGCAACATTGGTAATTCGGCGACGCAACTTAAATACGCCTGCCTATTTGGCGACGCAACATTGTCAACATAGAAACACTGCCTAGCAACATGCCTCGCACAGTTTGCCTACTGTTTTCCTGCACGCTGGAGATGGGGGAGGGTGAAACATGTGATGAAAAGGAAGGGATTTCTTATTTATTGTATTTTTAAAAAAATTCTCTACCATACTTTCATAGGGGAGAGATGCATGCACATTTCCAACTTTCCAGGGGAAGGTTGCAGGAGTTGGAAGGAGCTAGGGGAAAGAGCCAGGTGGGGAAGGGGAAAGAAGGGAGGGGGAAGGGGCAAGGAAGAGAGAGAGGGGGAGGGGTTTCTGCATCCCCTCTAGTAACTACATTTTAAATAGATCTACCTGTTTCGACTTTTATTTTATAAGTTCTACCCGTTTAAATTGCAACATGCCTTATATAATTTGCTCGCTGGAGGCATTACTTATTCGAAATTCTTGTTTGAAATGTATGATATGAACAGGGGAGGGTGGGGAAGGGAGAGATGGGGAAGGGAGAGGAAGGCGTTTCTGCGTCAGCTCTGGAAAGTTGTATCCGGAAAACATACAATAAGTAACAAAAACGGACAATGGAACCAACGGAACGCTGTAAGTAATATGGAACGCTGTAAGTAATATCATGTCGAGTATTCTCAGATAATGTTTCCATTCCTTTTCATAACTTTCAGTTAATTAACTCAGTATTCAGTGACAATTTTTCGGATGCCTTTACCTATATCTCACCAGTCTATATTTCTTAATTAATCTATAAAGTTTTGGTCTTGCCAAATTAAATCATTCTTTAATGAGGGTTTAAAATACTTGCAAAGAATGATTTATTTTTAAAAAAAGAAGTTTATACTGTATGAAATTTGTGAAATAAAACTATTTCCATCAATCAATCAACCAACTGCGTGAGGGAGGAGAACTGAGAACGGGAAGGGGGAGTTTGTCCACTGTTTTCCTGCACGCTATAGTAGCCTCTATAGATGGAACATAGCAAGGGGGAAGTCTGTACACTTGTTATTGACCGAGGGAGTGCGGGAAGTTAGAGGGCGTTAGCCCGAGATCTTCCACACTCCCGAGGTCACTAACAAGTGTACAGACTTCACCCGAGCTTTGTTCCATATTTATTACACCCCATTAGTGAATACAAAATATAAATAAATGAAAATAATAAGTAATTTCAGTTTTTAGTGGACCTACTTGTTGTATGCGCCAAGGGTGACATAATTTACATGTTATGCACCACCTTGACCAAGTGTGACATACTATGCTGAAGGTATAGGCAACTGCAGCACAGGGGTGTAATAAACTTATTTATCTATTCGAATAGCTTACTTCATAATTAATTCATGGGGTGAAAGGTGTGATGTGAACTAGGGAGGGTGGGGAAGGGAGAGGGATCTAGGGAACAGGGGATGTCTACCCAGTGATAAACGGGGGCAGCTAGTCATAATAATAATTAATACATTTTTATTTCAATGTTACATTTACAATCAGTGTCATACAGTGTAATATTAATCAGAGAACATACAAGTAGATGAAGAATGGAAAAAGGAATGCCCTCAGTGAATGTCACAGGTCTACCACGCACCTCTGAGATTTTGATTACTTAATAAGAGTTGTATAAGAATGGCAGCAAAAGGTAGGCCTACAAGTAAAGTAAAAAATACAAACGTGTGTACAACAACTTACATGTATATACAGATGGGTGTGCAGCTACCCAGTCCGACTGTTGTCAGAGACAATAGCTATATCTATAACTCTCTATCTCAATAACTATAGCTATAGCTAATCATATCATATTCATGGGTAGGCCCTATAGAGTTTTGGAGCTTTAGCATCATTCGCTAGAAGGTGTGTCTACAGTGTATAATCTGTATAACCAACACTATTAATAACAATAATACTATGTCTCACAGTCATGAGAAATCTTGACCTAATTAATATAAATATGAATGAACCCCGTTCTATTCACAGGAAATCAGTGTAGTCACTCATAAGGCATTGGTGGAAGGACTTGTAGTCAGGTATGTTTCGTACCCTACCATAATGCATTTTATTTTAGATTATTTATACAAGCTATGATATTGGTGAAATGATCTAGAATGGTGACTGTTAAAGTGTGGGCCACTAAGATAAGGGACAGTCAACAAACCGGTGA
The DNA here is from genome assembly GCA_942159475.1 of Sthenelais limicola. Classification (NCBI taxonomy): domain Eukaryota; kingdom Metazoa; phylum Annelida; class Polychaeta; order Phyllodocida; family Sigalionidae; genus Sthenelais; species Sthenelais limicola. The sequence continues at coordinate 13,985,891 of OW804098.1, forward strand.
TGAACATCTGAATAATCTAAAGTCTAAAGGTCGATGTGCAGGCAGGAAAAGTGGGGGGAGCCTGATCCAGTACCCCTTGGAACCACTGTGTCCCACATTTTGTTTTGGTTTGTAGTGTTTTTCTTGAAAGTCAAAGAAGATTTATGTTGATTATTATTCACTGATCACTTTTTCTGTAAACGCCTGCAAGAATTCCTTTCCATGCAAGCTTATCATTTTGTAAAAATGACTGTTTTCATCTTGCAGAAGATTAAGGGGTGAATCATACACAACAATCTTTCCATCATCAAGTACCTGGAATTCAGGAGAAACAAATGAAATATTTGAATGCTTTGAATATAAAAGATGGTGATAAATATATAGATACAAGACAGTTAATAACATCAGTCAAAAACTAAAAATTTTCTACTTTTCTTCATTGTTTTCCAAACCCTCTAAAAATCAGGTCCCAAAATTGTTGATGATTTTGTCTAGTTGTTTGTGCTATAGGGTTTCATAAACTCCACGTATATATATTTTGCAGACCCAACTGCACTGGCTTCTACTGGTTTATTCAACTTCAAATTCTTTCATCAATATATAACAATTGATTGATATATGAATAAAGTCAGTCTTGTAGATTTGGTAAGATATGTTTGTCATAATAGCTGAGAATGTAGCTTTAAGTTAGGGATCATTGCCAGCAGGGGGAATTGCTTGTTTTTATGGGTATTTACTGAGGTTAGCCTCCTTTATAATTGATCATGGTGTCCAGCGCATTCCCAATAAACAAAACCTAAACACAACATTGTGTCCATATTGTTTTGTATTGTTGTTTGAGTTTTGACTTTTATTCTGATGTGTATCTACATAAACGATGGTAATATGGGTACATCTTAAGTTAGGTTTGATTATATCAATCTTATTGATCTATCAATATTTCATCTAGATTGATAAGAACTGAATAGGAAACTATTGACACAATTGTCGTGGAAACCTCTGAAATTTAGAATAGGAACCTAGAAGGTTGGAAAAATAAGATTTTATCAAATAAATAAAGTTGTTAAGTTCAGATGTTTTTCCTACCAGTATTTTGTCAGATCCCATCACAGTGCGAAGACGATGAGATATGGTGAGAACTGTGGCATTAGATAAACTGGAGTATAGCACCTTCCATAGGGACACGTCTGTCCTGATATATCAAACATGTGAGAAACATGAAAGTAAATAATGTTGTAAACCCCTAAAACATCCAGTCACCTCAACTAAAAAATGAACTCGGGTCTCCTGCTAACAAGGTGAGCTGGACTACCAAGACTCTGTAACGAGACCACCACTATCAACTAGCTATTCCACCCTAGACCACCACATGTATGAATTGGATCCTCTACTGATACAAAAGACTCGTTTAGTTTGAAAGTCTACTACAGAGATTATCTTGCAGACTATACATGAGGCAAGAAGAATATGTGTGTTCTCTATCTAGAAAAACCTTACCCTCCCTTTATCCGACAAACCTTGATCAAATGAGCAAGACAATTCCCTAACAGGAAAAACCTTTAACATCATGTATCATATTCAAATTTCTGCCAGAAGTTTACTGAAAATGATTTTAACCTCTCCATAGTAGGTCTTCCCGTTAGCCCTAAAATAGGAATTAAATAAATAAATAATATTACATAATATAATTATTTGTGACACATGAAGAACTACAAACCTGTTGTCTACATTGGAAGTGGCCTCATCCACCAGTACTATTTTACCTGAAAATATATGATCATATATCAAGTACAAGTAGAAAATGCAAGTATATATCCTCAAACTATCAAACTATATAAGTAAAAGAAATACATAATACACATCCTTAAACTATATGTAAGTAAATAAAACTGACTGACCACCAAGTCGGGGGTCAGTTACTATACAAGTGTGATTCTACAGGGGTTCCAGACGGTAGGGCCCAACAATGATAGGGCCCAGAAGGGCCCAGAAACCTCAGACGTTAGGGCCCAAAGTTCAGACGTTAGGGCCCACCCACTTTCAGATGTTACTCGAAATATGCGAAAGTGGGCCCTAGTGTTTGAGGTTTGGGCCCAAACGTCTGAAAGTGGGTGGGCCCTAACATCTAAAAATAAGTAAAAGTGGGCCTAACATTGTTGGGCCCTAACGTTTGTAGACCTTCTGCAGGAGTCACATCCTTCACCATTGTCGCTGTACCTTGGTACCTGTACATTGTCGCTTGGGCTTGATTAACATCAGTATAACCATGGGTCAGGGGATGGGTGACCACCCACTGGCCTGTAGATGTAGCCACCACAAAGGCTGGAAGTATGTCCAACACCAAACCCACTACAGTTACATAGATCAAGAGACCAGACTAACATAGATAGACACATAAGATAATGAAGATGGAAAGAAGATACACATGGAAGAAACATATAGGGTTAGAAGAACTTGGAACAGACAAGAGAAGGAAGAGTATCAGAGAACAGAAACATAAGAAAAAAAAAGAATATTTGGAGAAGAGAGAGATGTGTTAATAAAAAAGTGAAATAATGAAATAATAACAATAATGGTATTAGATAGGAGAACTGTTAGAGACAAAAAACAAACAATCAACCAATAATGATATTAAAGGTTAATATTTACTCTGTTTGAGGATGGCTCTGGCCACACAGAAGAGCTGTTTCTCCCCCACACTGAGACTGCTTCCATACTCTCCTACATCTGTCATCCAACCCTCGGGGAGACTCAGCACCTTCTCCTTCAGCTCCACCTGGTGAGACAAAAAGTGATGGCATGTAGGGTATGGGCGAGATGGTAGGCCAAATGTATAGATCTAGTGTGTGACAGAGATTGGATCGGTTAGGCCTGAGTCTATGTTGTAACTTTATTAATGTATATAATAAAAATACCTAAACTAATAATAAGGGTTTACCAATCCATTATCACATCTCTAACACATCAACCCAGGCATAAGATATACATGCGACCTACCTTACTTCGATACACTTTATTAATGTGATGTGATTTTCATTATAGTATGTATTGTATAAAAGGTGACGCCAAATTTTTGTCACAGATGTTCTTGGAATATGTGATGTTTCCAACCTTTTTTCTGCTTTGTATGGTTCCATTGATGCTTTATCTAACCAGAACATATGGGATTTGAGAGGAAGAGAGAGGAGGAGACAGAGAGAGAGAAGAGCGGGAGGAATAGAGGAAGAGGGTGAGACATTTCTATCTACAGTTCGAACCCATTCTTTACCATGCCTGTCATAGAGAACATCTACCTGTTATTAGCCGTTCGAAGGACGGGTACTATACTAGTACATTTATATTAGTAAAGGTGACACGTGAAAACATCCATGGAATGGAGGATAGACCACATATTTTGGATGTAAACTATTAAATATTATATCGGCCTATAATGAAGAAAATAATGAAAAGAATAGGTTTGATATTCACACTGACTATTCTGGTATTATGTACTTTACAATGTTCTGTCACCTAGCACATTGTTAACAGATTTGTATGGAAGTCTTGATGGCCAGATTGATTTCATTTATCTATTAAACAAATAGACAGATATATATATAACACAGATTACTAGTTTATCTCTATCACATAGTTCATTAAAATTGATCTTATAGAATGAAAACATTAATTAACATTAAATTTGGCCTGTCTCATCCATAGTTTAACCAACACAGTCAGAAAGCATAATATTAGGTGATAAGAAAATTACTAACATTTTCAAGTGCTGCCCAGAGCTGGTTGTCACTGTATTCAGAGAAAGGATCCAGGTTGTACCGCAGGGAGCCTTGGAACAAGATGGGGGCCTGTCATGGTGACAACAAGAACAAAAGAGAACTAAAGGAGAGAGAAAGACTTGTTCATAGGAATAGGGCATTACTAGTATGAATGATAACCCTTAATTAGTTGTACATCAGGTATCCTGCCCATGGGATATTAATAACTAATATCAAATACTGGGGACTTAAGTACCTTGTGACTATTATATCGATTCTGGAAACTGCATCCTTTAATCGTTAAGCTGCTCTGACTATTAGACCAACTCTGCATTGGAGCAACTACCTGCCACCAGACTATACACCAGTACAGTAATGACAGCTAGTAATATTGTATTGTTGTTCTTTTTTGCTCAGAATTGCTGATCACTTCATGCTATATGTCAGATATCATACTAACCTGAGGTATGACCGATAGAGCAGACCTAAGGTCTGTCAGACCCAGTGTGTGTATGGGTAGTCCATCTATGAGAACTGTACCACTAGGTTCCTCCAACCGCAGCAGGCTCACTAGTAGGGAGGACTTGCCAGCTCCTGTTCTGCCCACTATACCTATCTGGGGGAACAGAGAATTTTGTTAATGTTTAAGACCAAGGTGGGGAAGGGGAATATACGGAAGATACCTCCTTGACATGCTAATCCAATGTTTCATGACAATTAATAACTTTGCTGGGAAACATTTATATGAACAGAGCCTTGTCTGGCCTTGTGGGCCTTGTCTGAATCTTATGAATAGAGTGCCCTTGAAGTAAAGTGTGATTGCTTCTGGATGATACTGTAGGTGTAAATATAATTTATAACCTGACCACAGTGAGCAACACAAACCAAGGTGTGGGAAGAACCAAGATCTACTGATACATAAGTTCTTCAGCCTTATTGATGTGGTTTTGTGGTGGAAATCGAACTCATTTGAATATAAATTATATTTAAAGGGAAGTAGTCCACTACATATTTTGTTTGGTAGTACTAGATCATGTAAAAAAATGATTTCCAACAGCTTGGATGTAACAGGTGCCTAAAATACTCAAATTCGCTATTTGAATTGCACCATTTTGTTCGCCATTGACTGGTGAGGCTCACACACCAGAGTGTAAATAAGCACTAGCACTCATAGTCACTCTCACACTGAAGTGGAATGCTCCCTTTGTAGTGGTTCTGTGTGCTGCATGGAGGCACTGAGAATAAAAGAGGAAACTGACTGATACATATGTTAATGAGGATTTTAGTCCTGTTATAGGAAGCCATGAAATCTAGCTAGAAATCACTGCATGTTTATAAATCTAAGTCATGGGCAGGCCATCGGGTTGGGCCGCCTGGAGTTCCGATTGTAAAAGCACATACACACTGACAATGCACACAGTGCATGGTGTTCATCTCCCCCTCCTCCTCCTCATTTGAGTTTGATTCTCCTGACATATTTTTACAATCCCAATTCCTATTGCAATTCACCCAAGAAAAGGTACTTTTGGTCAGATGCATATATTCATGTCAAGCATATTCAATTCAAGTATAAGCTATAGTACAGGCAGTTCATATATCATATACATGCCTGCACCAGCTGCAGAGTAGACCCAGAGACTCATCCCTGTACACTCCCCCACCCCTGGAGCAGGGATAGACAGTGCTTAGTGCTCCTCCAGAAATACTGCGGAATAGGTCCACAACTCAGTATGCTTAACATACCTCATTATCGAAAATTCAGTCTCTGCTTATAAGTTAAGTTCATATTTAGCAACAATCCTCAGTACTTTTTACCGAAATTCACACAATTTTCACACTGGGAGTGAGGCAGATTACAATGCTAGTTGCAGTGTGCATGGATGGGAGGTCGGTGGCCACTGGAAGGCCGGTGTTATAAGCACAAGACAGATCTATTCTTTGAGACGAGAATCCGGGTATTTACAGGTGGCGCTACGATCGGCAGCAAAAACTCGGGTGAATACACCAGCTGAGTGCCATAGGCGCTGACGCTAAAATACCTGTTTTCAACCCCTTTGAAACCATACATAAACGGGTCAAAATGCTATGAGCATACATGTATATATCAAGTATTGTTCATACATTGCAGTCGCTGGTTCCGTTTTTCCGACAATTGTGTATAATTTAAGAAATCGAGGGGGAAAGTTGGAGATTTTAAGCTTGGTTGCTATGGTCGTCAAGGGCCAGAGTCCCCCAAGTACCGGCCCACTGCCCGGCAGTGGGGTGAAAGTAAACAATGGGGGAAATCTCAGCATTACTGTCGATTTTAGGCAATAAATGTTGCGGAAATGTTGCTCATGTTCATTATGAATATATTCTATGATATGGATTTTAATATTATATATGATTAATTGTTCAAAATTGCACAAAATCAGTTCGTTCCTAGAAGTGTGGATGCACTGTCACGTGACCAGATGAGCGGAGGCCGTCTCTCCCTATGCTGAACAAATCCCATTGCTGCATGAATTTGGGTCGCATATGGTCGCTTTCTAGGGCATATTGCATCATTGAATTGCCAGTAACTACACAAAACCAGAATTGGGATTATTCTAGCTTCTGTTATGACCGAATGTACACCGTTTTTAAGGTGTATCATACACACCATGATATCACACTTCATTTTGATATAAGGTATGTGTATGTACTGCTTTTATTAATGATGTAGCAGATCAGTGAAAACTTTGTTTTGGAACAGAAAGTCAGGGGGATGCACTCTTCCCCCGTTCAAGAGTGATGTCATTCATATAGTTAATCAAAGACCTGTTAGACGGCATCACTGTCGCCAATGGCACTATCCAAATGGGTTATTTGGTGTTTGTTTCTTTTGATTCCTCTGATACCTCATCAGTCAATAATTTGTTGGGAATCGATCAAATAACTATAGTACTTCTGTTAATGATATGTAGTGGACTTTACTTCTCCTTTAAGTGAGAATACTGGTTTATATGAGAAAAGCCACTCAATAACTTGCAAAAATGTCACCGGTGCAAGTGGACCTCAAACTGCAAACTTCTGCACTAAAATCAAGTGTTTTAACACCTTGGCTACTGCACCTCTCTAGCTTACAGATCATTCATGTTGAAATAAGCAATTCCTTTACTTACTCTTTCTCTTGGCCTTACAGAGAAGCTGATAGGCCCCAGGGCAGGCAAGTGCTGCCCCCTGTAGGTGAGTTGCAAGTTGTATACATCTATGGCGCCCTCTTGTGGCCAGTCTGGAGGTGGTAGGCCTGTCACATGACCTGCTGCTTCCTGCTCAAGGTGTGCGTATTGCTGTATCCGCTCTACTGATGTCATCTAATAAAGAGATTTCAACTAACATCATGTAGAATTTTGACTGAATATTCATCATTATTTTATGTAACTTATAGTCTTATTGACCAGAAAATAATACAGGATGGTTATCTTGCCACCCATACAAATTGTGGACTTGCAGATAAACTTGTGTTGCCAAGTCTGATGTCTTTTTTAAGCCTTTCAGGGGAGGGAGGGAAGAGAAAAAAAGAGGGAGATATTGGGATCGGGGGGAGGGCACTGACCACTTGAGAGATTGAATAAATATTAATTGAGAGATTGAATAAATATTAGTTGAAGTATATGCCACCTTCCCAGTAAACACCTCCAGCTATAGCTATACAGGGTGCAGCATAGCTCCACACCCCAAGGTCATCCCCAGGAAGCTATGTGATTAGGTTTTATAATGGTAAGATTTAATAAAGATACACTTGTGACATTTATTGTAACATTAATCAAAGGGGGTGATGTAGTGTGGCCTAGTGGTCTAAAGGACTGGATCAGCTGTACGGATTTGAACCCTGGTGTCACTAAAATTTCACCTCCTCCTGGGAAATAAAGGAAGACCACCATTGAGGTGATGTAGTCCTAGTAAAAATTGTAAAAATGAATCATTCTCCGTGAAATTTATAGAATTAGGGTTGGCAGCCGAGCGAGAAATAAATCAACGCAAACACACACAATGTCATGTTTTCAAGTCCAGAAGGACGTGAGGTGAACAAGGAGCATCTGGTCCATTAACCGGTAGGTGGTTAAGGCCACAATTTTACAATGTCATTGAGCTGGAATAGTTCTTATGATGTTCGCTACAGTAAATACCAGCAGGGAATATAGTATGAAATTGACTTTTTCTAAGCCTATCAGGGGAGGGAGAGAAGGGGAACATATTGGTGTGTGGGAGGTGGAAAGGAAAGATACCAGGCACAGACTAGTTTTGTTATATTCATTTGATTAATTTATTCCTCATTATGAGTAATTAATTCCGTAATCAACAAGTTAGACCTTCTGTCTAATAATTCCAATAATAAGAATTAGAAATTTTCAATCAAAGAAAAGATACATTGGTAGAACTGTGTTGTTTTCCCTTTCCTTTTCTACCTATGTCAAAGCATTCAAACAGCATTTCAAAGGATTGCACCTCGTTAGAACTATTCTGTCAGATATCTGAATGTTAGATGCACATGAAAGAACTGGTTACAAAGTTTACAAATTGCAGTAACAATTCAGATATGATGTTAAATGATAAATGATGATATATTACAAAAGTTTCAACTTACATACACTTCCACAGTAGAAGCATAGTAACTGAGGGTCCGAACATTATATAGCAGACCAATGAAGTAAATCATGGCTAAAGCTGTAGAGCTGGACGTCACTCCCCCTGCAAGTGTATTATATCAAACTACAAAAGACAATAACTATAGATTCATGCTAAGGAGCCACTGTTAATGACAAGTTTGAGATGTTGACAGGCTTTCAAGTCTATGGTTTGCTTCACAACCCACGGAAGAGGGTTCACACAAATTTATACATTTAGTGGCTACATTTCAAAGCAGCCCATGAGCAAAAGGCAATGAAACAATGTGATTCTACACAATGAATCTTGCATCCTTGCCTTAAATCTGCAAGACAAATATATATGTGGAATGTTTCCATTTTTTTGTCTAGTCCTTGAGGTCGTATGAATACATGTACCACATTTCAAGAAAATTTATCAAATATATCCATGCGTTTCTGAGATCATCCTATAGAGTATATTTGGCTACTTTACTAGTTCTGTCCACCCAGAAATATAGCAAACTTATTTTTCTAGAATAAAAATATCAAACTTAATCTTAATCTAGAAATACTTGTTAGCTTTCCTAATGTTTACCATCATTAGAATCAGCTTAATCTCATCATTTCAAATATGGTGATGATAATTTTGGTGTGACTTATTGTGATTTACTGTGACTCATTTTCTTGTAACAAATCACATATATTAAGATATGGTCTTGGATGTAGAAGCTGCATCAGAAATCCTCAGGGTGAACATAATACATAAAGACTATGACCTACCTCCCCCTTCATAGTTGTAGATGAGTAATAGCATGAGGATAGTGGTTGTCAGGGAGCAGAGATTGGAAGTGTGGAAGACAAAGGCTCTCTGAGCAGAGGTGTAGAGAAAATAGGCGGATGTGTGAATGTCCAGGTAAGTGTAGGCCTGCTGGAGGAAATCCTCCTGTAAGCCCATGGTCCTGATTACAGGTAAGCCATCTATGGTGGTAGACAGGTGGGAGAAGATGTTGCTAGCACCTGCAATTGGGAGCAGTGTGTAATACAGGAATTGTCCTATTGTATGTTTGTGGAAGAAATATATGTAGTGTAAAAGGATCCAGAGTATTACCGCGAGATTAATTTGGGTGTGGTGTCTTAGGCTATGTACTTGTATTATATAAATATGGAATCTTTTTCTCATTTTCAATGCTGCCCACCACCCCACCCCATGGCTCCCGCTTCCCTCCTACGCTTTTGTTTTGGTGTCTAATAATACACATGCCTGTGTGAGGCACGTGTACCGCCAGCAGTAGTGGTGCCGTATCGGCTGTAGCGGCTTGTTTAGGAACTAAAATGCGGCAATGGCTGTCGATTCGAATCATAACACACCAATCGAAAGTGGTAAATGGGCTTATATCTTCTTTTCTAGACAATATTGTTCCAGTAATCAATAGCTAATATCGTTGCTTACTAATATACAGTAGGAGTGAGAATGGAGAATAAGGTCAATAAGCATGTATTTGGTAGGCAGGGACAGCTATAAATGTCGTTCTAGGTATATAGGCGCCCAACTGTGATAACGGGTACGACTGATTAGGGGGTAAAGAATAGCCGATGCGGCTTTTTTTAAAAAAAAGCGGTGGTCGTGCAGTGTCAAGATGGGGAGCTCTAACACACAAGAGAGATGGACATAGGGTCATGTACTCACAAAACACAAGTTTGTTGTTTTTCCGTCATCCTATATCCATCTCGAGTTAAGTTCCATTTTTATGCCATTATATAAATATTTTAGCTTTATTTAATCACTTTTTACCTTCAGTTAATGTCTCCCAACCCTCTGACTCTGCAAAGCAAGCGCCTACAACATTGTGTCTTATAATGACCATCGTCAGGGGGTGTTACATCATGTTACGTAATAATGACGTAACATATATACAGAGGGGATAGAAACCAGGATTATGCTCAACTGGCATATAGTTGAAGATAATACCACTACTACTACTAGCGCCAACTATTTGTAAGTGCATCACTAGTATGCTCCTAGTCCTTTCCCACTAGTGATTGATTCAGACCTTAGAGTAGCCCAGACATAAAAGTGTTTATCTGGCAGCCATCACTGTTCACTAATGACCTGTGCAGCAAGCATATCTTAAAATTTCCAGTCATTTTGGCACAATGTTGTTAAACCTATTGTTGCTATATGTTCATCTTATGCCCAGCCCTAGCTGGCAAGTGCGTGCAACATAAAAGGTTTACAGCACTTTAGACCCAGTTTGGTCAGATTGTGGGGTGTATTTTTGTAACAATCACTTCCGGCAACTTCCGGTAAGGAATGGACATCAAAAGAACTGGTAAATAAAAGGTCTAGAGGTTGGTGAATCTTTATTTTCTTAATAGCCCTCAGTCGAATCTGACCAAACCGCATATAAAAGTACTCAGGGCTACGCCCCTCGCATTGTCCACCAGGCAACAGACCCCTTAGACCATCCAAAACCTCGGGTATTAATGCTATAGTAGTTATTGTTCAGCCTGGTTGAAATAAATTTTGGATAATTCAATAATGGTCAGGTGGTGATTACTTTATAGGAAATAAGGAAACAGTTTAATAAGGTACAGTTTTAGCATCTGCTGCTGGCCATTAACCAGCAAAATTTAACAAGAATTTCTGTCTTCAGTCACTATTCAGCCGCTTTGGCCCTTCATGGTTTCTACACAATCAACATGTCTACATCCACTTCCACTTCTTGTGTGGCAGGTGCACTTCACTTAGCTATAGACTTACTTGCTCAGCCAAATCCCCAACATAGTCCTGTTTCAACTTAAGCTTAGGCGACCTGGATGGAAGTGATGGCAACAATACATATTTAGATACAGTGCATAAGTATTTGATGAGCATGAATAGTTGTGTAAAACTTACGTGCAGCTTCCATTCTCTTGGTCTCCCTGATGCCAGGTAGCATTACAGTGAATACTCCATAGATGACCAGTATAAGCAGAGACAGGGGGATGAGTGAGTAGGGGCTCAGTATGCACACATACACCAGGTCTGGTAGATATATCAGTAGTATCTGTCAGGGTACAACATATTATAATCTTGATAACTAAGTTTCTGATATAACTGGGTGTGGGTCAGGGTATTGGTTGCTTTATAGCCTATTTTAACACCCCGTTTGTATATCTTGGTTCTATCAGGGCAAAACAATCTACAGGGATATGATATCCTGCCCCCTTCAAATATTAGCAATGGTTCTTTACATGCATATAACCAAAGGCACCTATAGATATGCACAGCTGACCTTTAGTAACCCAGTTGGCGTGCACAGGGTGCTAGACCATGCCAACCCCACTGGATTAAAGCTTTACATTACCATGGTAATGTCACAAGGTATCTGGCTTTTATTTTTAACAAAATGGTGAAACTGCTGAAATTTTCTTGTTTGAACTTCCCTTTTTTTCTTCTTATGGGAGCTATCTTTTTATTTATTTCATATTTTAGATCTATATATCTGTAGCAGTCAATTTTGGGTTTGAGATATAAGTTACAAAGACTGTCTGATATCTTGCTTTCATACACCCTTCTTATCCCAAGAAGTCTTTACTCACAATCACGATAGCCATTATTAGTGCGTATGCAAGGGTGGAGTCCATGTTCGATGTATCCCTACCAAACCGATTCAACACCTGGCCTGAAAGAAAGTAATTTTTAGAACAATTTTTACTCATTGGCAGTAGAACCATAAATATTTTTATAACTTTAAACAATAACATGAATTAGTTTATGTAATCCCAGTTCAGGTGGGGGCAGGGAGCATATGATATTGTCTAGCTGACGGGTCTTAGTTTCAACTATTTTGGGATATAGGATGAGTGATAAACTTGAGGTTTGTGATATGGGGAAATCTTTTTAGGTAATATGCAAAATATTGACATCATTTAACACATCTATATCACTACTTATCATTATTTTGTCACAATTGCTTGAATTTGTTTTATTATTGTTAAATATTTTGTGTAAAAGGATTTTCGATGAATGCCTCAAGGCATTCCCCATAATTCCAATTAAATGCCTCAATAATAGTAATAATTGAATGTCTTGTAGTGGGAGATTGTGAATGCCTCAAGGCATCCCCTCAAGTTATGGGTTAAGCACCAGTGCTCACCAACAGGATTGGTATCAAAGAAGTGTGATGGGGCTGTGAGAAGTCTGCTGAACATGGCATTATACAGGTTCTTGCTGGCTGTCACCAATATTACTGCCACACAGACCATGGTGAGTATGTCTGCTACAGCCAGGACTGGCAGTAGTAGGCCTGAATATTGGATAAACCAGTGGTCATCTCTGTTTGCCAGAATGCTAATGAATGGACTCAATTCTGTGGAAGTTGTATTTCCTGATGTGGTGGTGTTGCTATGAGAGTTATTCTGGCCCCTAAAATAAGGTAAATCATTTTCTTTGGTGTATATATATTATAATTGGATGTGATGTGTATTGCCTCTTTTATCTAGTAATGTTTGATTTTAAGAGCTTCATTTTACTGATTGTGTACTGTGATAATATGAGCGATAATATAATAACAATAATAAACATAATGATTTCAAATATGATCAAGTAATATATGAGAACACTGCCTTATGAGGTTTATTAGAATAATCAGGTGTATTGATGTTTATTGGATATTAAATTAATTATTAATTAAAAGAAAAAAAATAATTTTATCAATGTTATATTCACTCTTTAAATACCTTCGAAACGAACTATAAATAATCTCTCTAGCCCTAGTATCAACCAAGTAATCAGCTTTTAAAATATCAGCCAATCAGAGGCCTTATTTAAACTTATTGACATGGTAACCAAGCAACCCAACTTACACTATATTCATATACCCCCTGCTAGTTTCACTGTAAATCATTCCCTGACGAAGGATCAACTAGTATCCGAAACGTAGGACTCATACAACCATTGTATAAAGTTTGACTAAAACTTAAAGATCACAACAATCAGCTGACTCATGGTTTTGATGTCCATCGACTATTATTAATTAAAAGTTGTGTCAACCTTAGAAGAACTTTATTAATTTGGAAATTGCAAAATAGCCTAAGGATCTGCTCAACAATAGCATACTCCTACTTTTACTCATGACATACAAACCAATTTGCGAGTATCCAGTCAAAGCTAATCCCACTGACCTGTGATGACATAACAATTCAATAGATAACTATACTGATAACGTCAGTCCCATAGTTTAAACAATGAATAGATTTATTGTGTCAACATCAATTTGTACTACTGTATATCTTATTTGAGAATCCAATATATTACTACTGATGTTTAGTTTAAAGGGCTGCTTGGAAGATCTCCAGTGGAGAGGGAGTTTGTCCTCATCTTGATTTATATTAATGTATATGTTCTCTGAATAAAAGTTGTATAATAATAATAAATTCAGTGAATTATTTGTTGTCATAACAGCTGAGAATGCAGCTTTAACAATTCTTACTCATAGATAGCTCAGAATTTAGTTATCTGATAGGGATAGTTTTAAGTAGACTTACCACACCAATGCTGAGGAAGATGGACAGTACAGGCAGAATCTGCAAAAATCTCCCTTGTTTCAGGTACATCCAGTATACCTTGAGTCCAACAGACCCAGATTCATTTCTCTCTTTCCTTGATTCAGACTGGATTCCTTCTCCTGACTCAAACTGAAATGATTTATAAATCTCAGACCACCTCAGATCCGCTTTATACTCTATAAGTTAAAGGTATTGCTTGTGCAGTTCTCCTAAGCCACAGCAAAAGTGATCCTTTACAAAACTTTGTAATCAAAAAGAAGCTAGGGGTAAAGGGTGGGTTCGATTGGCATGTTACTTGTATTGTTACTCCCCCCGTTTCATTGGTTGTGTTACCTTAGAAGCGGGAGCAAAGGGAGTGGTCCTGCTTGAATCAAACATGTTTGAGTTGAAACAGCTACTTCCCGGCTACTTTGAAATAACTTGCTCCCTTCTTCTAAAGTAACATAACCAAGAAGCTGCACGCTAAATGCCGATTTTGTAATTTTACGAGTAAATAGTGGAAATAGTCCTTCAAAAGGGCCTAATCTACCAGTTTCCATTATTTCTAACATCATAAATCATATCCTGAGAAAGCTAAAGGATTAGGAGAAATCTCCCAGTCCCTTAGACACCCATGGCCGGCCTAGTTAGTTATTCCGTAATAAATTATTTCTGTCGGTCGCATCAAGGCATTCAAATCAATTTAAATCACCCGATTCTGTGCCCGCACATTATTTTTTAATTTCAAAGTTTTTTAAAGTGATTTATTCACATGATTTCTTTGTTGGAATATTCCTATTTTTGGAGTGTTTATTGCTTTCAGTCATATTATGTGTCACAAATCTCAAGATATTGCATTGAATATATTATTGTGTTTTGAAGGTTACCGTAAGCCTGCAGCATGGCGAGCTTGAGTGACTTCCTAATCCCCAAATTCTGTGAAACACATAGAATTAAAATTACTCAATGCACATGACATGCAATTTTGTTCTATTTCAAGGGATATTTCTTAGCGTGTAGAGGAGTAATGGGAACATGGTAACATGCCAATGGAACGCACCTTTAAATCCTACTTCTGTAAAGCTTTCTGTACCAGAACAAAGGCCTGCTTGTGTGGATTGTCTTCTTCTGCCAATTTGTCATAAATCATAGGCTCAGATGTGTTTCTTCCCTTTTCTTCAATATACTGGTTCACTGTGCGTATTGTTTCCTTGTAACGACCTGAGACAATAGGCTTTCCCTGTGTTGGAAAGAATAATATATGACATTAGATCCTTTGGTTATGGTCTATTGTTTTGTCTAAGGCTCCCAGAAACAAGCCTTGGCTTGCTTCCCAGGAGCCTTAGACAAAACTCACGACCATAACCTCAGGATCTAACCGCCTATTAGAAGAAAATGCATTTATTTGAGGTTAGTAACATAATAAGGCAACATTATTCTTACTTTATCCAAGAGTATTACTTGATCCATGTGCTGCAGGTACTGTATGTGGTGTGTTACTAATATTCGGGTTTTATCCTTTAATAACCCTAATATACATCTGAAAGTAAATTATCATTCATCATCGTTATACCATGATAGGTGTGCGTATCCACTAAAAGAGGGCCAGATTAGCCCGTGGCATATGCATGCATACATTGCACTAGTGAGGGCTGCCTTTCGAATGCAACCAATTTACAACGCTATTTTGTTTTTCATCTCATTATTAAGCATCATTATTACTCAGATGAAAGGATAAGGCAACCGTGAACAAAAGATAAAGCTGGATTCAAAAGATTGAGGCTTGTTTATTGATAGTTTGCTGAGGAACATTAGGCCTTTATCAAGGAGGATTGAGTTTTTACTTAAAATGTCAAATAAAATTTTTTTTTATTTATTCATCATTATTATCTGTCTGAAATGCTGAAACCCATACCATTGTAACTCAAAATGACCTAAGCCAACAGTAGGAAAACAAGAAGAAGAAGAAGAAGAAGAAGAAGAAGAAGAGAAGAAGAAGGAAAGAAGGAGAAAAAAATGAGTAGAAGATAAAGGAAAAGAAGAATAATGAAAAAAGAAGTGGAAGAAATAGGTACAGCAGGAAATGTAGAAGACAGAAATAGATGGAGGGCCTTATATATAATGTGTGAGGCTGAGGATTTATAATTTGGAAAAGGAAATACAAGTACACACCTTGAGAAAATATCGTTTCCGACTTTTACATCAACAGCGGAGAGGGGATCGTCTAACAGATAAATGTCAGCATCTTGATAAACAGCTCTACAAGATAGATGTTAATGAAATAGCATTATGTACTCAGCAATCCACATAAATTTCTTTATTAAATACAGTGGAACCCTGCATAAAGACCACCTCTCTATAAGGACCAACCCTCTATTAAGACCAGTTTTTCTCAGTCCTGAATTTTTTCTCTCTATTAGATGTTTAAAAACGCTCACTATAGCGACCACTTTGAAGAAAGACCACCTCACGTTGTGACCACTATTTCCCCGCCCCAAACAGCCAAATACTCCCTAAATTAAAACCAATTTCGTCTCACCCATCCTGAGGGGACCCATCCTGAGGGGACACACTATGAATCCACATCGACAGAAAAGCTAGCTAGGTTTTCCGTCAATGACTATTTTCCCTCAGTGTGAGAGGTGTGAGAAGCCACACAACCACTACCAAGCCTCATGTCTCTTTATTAGGCTTATTTGTAAACATTTTGACTTTTGAGGGGTTTATCAAACTCTCAAAGCATATTAAAGCTGCACTCTCAGTCAATGTCGGTAAAAACATATTTTCTACATTTTCTTCCATTCTTTTCGAACCCATATAGAAGTCATTTGGAGAATTTTGTCCAGTTGATTTTTCTGCAGGACTTCTAAAACGTCTTATTTTGGAGGATCCGTCTGAACATTTCTTATGATGACTTCCCTTATTTTCACTCATCGGCAGCTGTTTTCGCCCGACTATTTGTACTTCAAATTATTGTATAAACATATAACAGCAGCAGAAAAAATGAAAAAGTATACAAACTAACTCATTAGATGTCCCTCATTAATTCCTCAAAATTAATGACATTTATGAGGCAAAATTTGTCTATCAAATAATATTGTCAAGAACATCATCTTTCTATGATCAACAATTTAAAAAACTTGCATTTAAACTGTTTTGAATAATCCTTCAATAACCGTCCCCGGTCTATGCACCCCCTCCCCGTCCCATCTAACTCTAGATCCCCTCTATTATGCAACCACCTCACTATGCGACCAAAAATCGTTCAGTCCCAAGGGTGCTCTTATTAGCGGGGTTCCACTGTACATATTCAATGCAAAATATCACTATGAGAAGACTCAAGCTTTGTTTTTTTATTATCTAGTTATAAGGAATTGCCAAAAGAAGTGGTCATAATGAAAAATGATGTTAACAAATGGTTAAAGTGAAAGGTAAAACAATACAGAAAAATTCTATACAGTCCTTTATCTGGATTAGATACATATACTCACAAGTTTTACAATAAACATCCTGCTCTCTACTGTCCAATATAAAGTTTTCAAGAGTCACAAAGTATCCCATCCTTACCTGGCTAAAGCAATTCTAGCTTTCTGGCCGCCACTCAGTGTGAGACCGCGCTCTCCTATCAGTGTGTTATCACCCTCTGGCATTCTCAACAAATCCTGTTTCATAAAAAGATTTGTAAGTCACTATAAAAATCATTAACTAACTCATTGCTTTCAGTTGCTTAGAATATTGCCACTCCTTCAACCAACTTGTTAGTAAACCTATATATGTGATGTGGAGAATTAATCATCTGCGGGCAGTGTTTTCATCTGCTCCACCAAAAAAACTCAGTGAGGTTGCCTGTATTGATTATGTACCTGCATTATCATAGTACTTACTATTATTGTCCATAGTATATTATAATTCAAATACCTGGAAGACATACTCATAGAAGGCATATTGCTATTTAGTACTGCATGACCGGAAATGTATATGTTTACTGAATAAAGATTTGATAATAATACTAATACTATGGAGATGTTACTTTGGGGCCAGCCAGCAAAATCAGGAACCAGGAGAGAATATTGTTAAGGTAACCCGGCCCAGTTTCTTAGTCATGCAATTAGTCCTTCAATGTATTGTTATCCTCAGTAGACATTGAATTAAAAAAAACAAAGAGCTATAGATATATTCCTTACCGGTTCCAGACAGCAAGCACAGAGAACATTCTTGTATTTCCTGGCATCATATTGTGTTGCCATGGTGATGTTGTCTCTGACAGATCTAGAGAGTATCCATGGTTCCTGGGGGAGGTAGGCGATTCTACCAGTAACACTGACACTCCCAGAGTGTACATACAGCTCACCCATGCATACATTCAGTAGGGAAGTCTGAAATATGATTATTTCTGTGTAGCACCACATCAGCATATCTTATACATTATATTTGAAACAACATATATATATATATGCATATTTCATCAAAGTGAATATACAATATACAATGGAACCTCACATAAAGACCACCTCGTAATAGAGACGACCCCTGTATTAAGACCAGTCTTCCCAGTCCCGAATTATTCCCTCTTATTAGATTTAGAGCCCACTAAAGAGACCACCTCGCTATGAGACAAAAAATCGTTCAGTCACAAGGGTGGTCTTAATACAGAGGTTCCACTGTAGTTACATGTACAACAGGACGACTGGACCTAATATGCGTCGAAAACAGGAAGGGTACAACAAAACAAACATACAATATTCATATCATTTCAACGACCAAATAGTGAAGCTGAGTGTATTATCAACAACAGAACCCAATATAAACAGCAATGTATTTCAGCAATGGATGAAGGGCCTAGACAGAACTAGCTTCTGCAGTAAATGTATGTTGTTCACAGCTTAAAGAGAGTTGAAAATGTCATTTTTACCTTTCCTGCTCCAACCTTGCCTACCACTCCAATCAGTTGACCCTGGAGAAAAACAGCCAATATCATAATAAATATGAAATTGTTCTTTCAAAATTGTTCACATCCATTTTAAAATTTCTAATCTTCACCACAGCATCTATCTTAAGCGATCTCTGCAATCACAGTCAGGACATTTGTAATAAATAGAAATTTGAATACATCGATGAATAAATACACAGATAAAATGTATAACAATTGACATATACAGACTATATAAATTCTCTTTACTAACCTCCTTTGCCTTCAGTGAAATACCCTTCACCATGAAACCATTTTCTCCCTTTAAAAAGTAAAAAGTACAACATATAGTTATAGTTGTAGCTATTGTCTCCAATACAAAGATATAAAAATAGCCTGCTTATTTCTTAACAGCATAGGAATCCACTTGATTTGATCTAACTGAAAATCCATTTCGGGCAATTTGAGGATAAGTATAGTGATGAAAGGTGATGAAATAAATAAAATCCTCCTTGATAAAGGGTGTATGCTGCCCACAATGTTGGAACCCCAATAAACAAAACCAACACTTAATGCCCAACGCCCTGTCATTGTGTTCCAGGAAAATGAGTCATAAGTCCCAAAATTGATATTTTTCAAAGTGTTTTTTTACAGGATCTCTTTATTGAATTGTTCTGATCTTTAGGGGGTTTAGCGCTTATAGTCACATACATCCATATAAGAAATTTCGGGACATTGTATTAAATATATCCCTGCGTTTTGAAGACATTTGTATGGAGTATATTTAGTTACTTTACTGGTAATTACTCATCTAGAAACATTGCAAACTTTTTGTTTCAAAAATAAAAATATCAAACTTAGAATATAGAAACACTTATTGGGTGTCCTAGTGTTTACTATCATTGGAATCACATTGATCTCCTCTTTTCAAATATAATGATATCTCAAATTTCATTTTTTGCGACTTATGACTTATTTTCCTAAAACGGATCACATTATTTAATTCACTCCCTTTGAATTAATGAATAAAATCTTGTTTTACATTACCTCTGAGGGGAGAGTCCAGGAGGCTGATAGCTGATGCACTTCTAAACTACCTCCAACATCATGCCTAGTGAATGTGGGGCTGTCAGGGAGAGCCAGGAACTCCTGTATGGGGACACATTCATGTGGGTCAGATTTTCAGAAAATGTACAATTGGCTGCTGTACATATTTAGTAAATTCTTCAAAATTAGGTTGCAATTTGGTCAATACTAGGTAAATTTGAGTATATTCGGCATTGTATTGATTCTAGCCATCTGTCTAGTTAGGTTGAACTGTATTTTGAGCATCATTTTCGTCTGAAATATGGGTTATTTGAGAGGATTGGCGAAGTTGAAGTATACATTTTCTGAAAATCTGACCCATGTATAGCCTACGTCAGATCGGCAGCTCTATTTGTTTTACAAATTGTATAGAGCAGTACAGAAATGTCACAGCATCGTCTTTTTTACCTTTTCTATACATTTAGTCATTATTGTGAAATCATGCTGAATAATGATAAAGATTACTAAGAATAATTATGTGAGTAGGCCTTTATTTGGCACTGATTTAATTTGGTTTGGTCATTTTGGCCTGAATGTTGAACCTCAGTCTTTAATTTGGATTATTTGAGAGGATTGGTGAAGGCAAATTGTACCATTTCTTTTGACATCACCCACCTATAAGATTGGTATTAATGGGGTTGAATTAAGTGACAACCATTACATGAATGGTTCCCAGGGATTATTGCTCCCAAGCTTTGGTTGGATATATAACCTCTAAGACTAAATGGATTAAAAACCTCCATTTCTGTCCTGCTGGAGCCTTGAGGTACACCAGTACACTAGCAGGCCATAAATGTTGGTCATTAATCTTTACATACTTCCTATAATAGTTTATTCCTACCTTAATATGATCTGTTCCTTGTATAAATTCTTTGAGTAAAATTTGACCAACGGTAAAACTGAAGAATAAGTTCATGTACATGAGCCTTACTATTCCTATCAATGACAAGGATTCCTGGAAAAAAAAATGCATACAATATTTTGTGAATTTCTCCATGATTTGTACTGGGATGCGATTTCAGTGCAATAACAGTGTGTAAGCTTAAAGATATGTATTCATTTTAAGGCATATACTCATATGCAAAGGCTCAACAAAGGACAAAATCTCAATATTTTAGCATTGTTTAAAGGGTAGAATGCAACTTTCAATTATATAGATAGAAAATATCAAAGACAAGTTCTAAGGTGATTCAAGGGTGGCAGAAAATTTTAAATGAGATATTACGAAGTCAAAGTAGATGTTTTTAGTAATTGTTTTGTACTTCATTTCACCCTTGATATGCTCAGCCCATAGAAATAACATAGGCTCTATATATTGTTTAGCTGGTCAGTAACTGAAGCGATATTGCTTGCGGGTGCACTTGTGGTTTCCAATCTTCCAGCTCTTCTTTAGACATTGAGGCTATGTTTTCAGAGCGAATCAAGCTAGAGAAATAATTATTTAACTATTTATTCCTCAAAATCGTTGTAGATATGTTAATCTAACATTAGGTTAGTGTGCAGATGAAATAAACACAGAACATCCCTTGGATTCTCAGCGTCATGAATATTCAGCCATGTCACATTGGTGAATATGACTCCCACCTCAAATCCTGGGTAGTTCTGTCATCTGAATGTTTCTGTATTTGAGGACCTATAAATGTATGTGATTCAGGGTAACCAATAAACATGTTGAAAGAGAAAAAAATGTATCAATGTACCTGGCCAATGATGGCTTCTCCCCTGAGGAAGTGAGTGATAAGCGTAACATAGACGAAACACTTGCCAAATGGTACGATAGATGCCTGCAGGATAGATGTCAATATTGCCCGCACACGCTGTGTTCTCAACTCTGTCCTGGAAGAGATATTATTAGATGCCCATGCTATATAAGAGGTGCAATAAAGGGGTGCAATAACAAAATGTATATTACATGCACATTTTGTATGAGAGTTAATAAATAATTAATAAATATACCGTGAAGAAGGAGTCATGTAAACTCTGAAACGTCGGTATCCTATTGAATAAACCATCTTAAAGCATAATCTTATCCTCCATTTGTCTTTATTACAGCTTTGGTGTTTTTCATTATAACTTTGAATAGTTGATGAATAGTTGATGAATAGTCAATGAATAGTCAATGAATAGTCAATGAATAGTCAATGAATAGTCAATGAATAGTCAATGAATAGTCAATGAATAGTCGATTAAAGGGACATAAACTTAGGTATCAATCACCCGATTATTAGTGATATACTTAATGATGATTAATATCACTTAATGAAAAGACTGTGACCAGCGTTGGGTCAGGTTCTAAGCTGAAGAGATTGTAACAATTGTACATTTTCTGATGACCTGACCCATATAGTAAATACCTCCTTAGTTCCTGCTGTTTCTCTGCAAACTTGCCTTCCCAGCAGTAGATCTTAATGAGCCGGATGGACCTGATGATCTCATTCATCAAACTCACCCTGAGCTCTGTCTCTGCACTCTGCTTGTAACTTGTAAATGAAATACACAGTGTTTTAATATTTTCATTTCTATTTTTATAGCAATAGCACAAGATTTTAGAGTAAAATATTTACTATGGTACAATGGTAATGGATGTCATACCTCTGTGCAGCTACATAGTCAGACAGCACATACTGGCAGGCAAAGTAGAGAATGAGGATGACGAGGCTGGGGAGGATGGAGATTCCAAAATCCATACCAGCATGTATTATATACAATAGCAGTAGGACAAAACCCATTATAGCAAAACAACTCATTTTCAATGCCTGTCAAAGTAAAACAAATTGATTAATTGATTGGGCAATTGAATGAGAAGGTTTATGTCAGAGAGAGCGTTTGAATGGTTGTTTGAGTTTGTGAGTAAGTAATTTGAGAATTCCAATATTCCCACAGCCTGTGCATAAACCTTTCTACTGATATGTGAGTGGTCACGTGATATCCCAGACCAGGGAGATACTAAGAGGGAGTGGACATGGCTAGGTGTCTATGAACAGCTAACCTGTTTTGCATTTTAGTGAGGTATTTGGGGGATTTTAAAATAACCATTTCTTTTTATGCGAATGATACTTAGTCTTCAAACATCACATACAGTCTCCAGTCCATGGCTACCGCACTCTCAAACTACCCTGTCTCACTACTCGCCACATACTCACTTCAGGTTTTGTGAATATACTCAGACAAAACAACTATACATATTAAGTCTATTTCTTGAAGAGGTCGGATAATAAACATACTCACTTGTAGCAAGCAGAATCTTATCAACCTAATAAGAATAGTTATTAATGAATTAAGCGATGAATTAATACAGATCATATAACCATGTTCAGTTTCTCTACTTCTGTTGCAATGAGGATAATGGAACGCCCTGACGTCATCTTCCTCCTCTCCTTGCTGCTCAGACTTAACACCTGGTAAAACAGAAATAGTATATTCTCTCATATTTGATTTATCCTTTGTTTATAAGAGAACATCCAACAGTAGACATGGTGCATGGATCATTGCAGAAACCCAAAGACTGACCAAGGATAGACAGAGATGGAGAGGTCCTCAGTTCATAGCTATTAAGGCTACTATCATGACAACTGAAGGGAAATTATTAAAAACTTTCTTTAAAAACAGTTAATTATATCATACTTCCAGCAGATTATAATGGTAAACTTGACCTTTTTGTATATCATAGCTATTAATGTGGATTTCACTCTTGTTTCCACCTCATTGAGAAGCTGGCTTCCGTAGGTGCCACAAACATTAAGAATGGCCTGGAGAATCACCATTGACCCAAATATCAGCCATGTTGACCTAGATTGAAAACTTTGGCCTAATTCCAATTGTTCCACAATCAACTTGGAGAGAGTTAGTAGATAAAATCCTCCTATCATCTGAAATATGATTAATTGATTTTATGGATCCTTCAACATTGATTTCAGGTTAATGGTTCATTAATTTAATTCCTGAAAAAGAGAGAAGAATACCCGTTTTAAATTACAGATCAAGTTTTGCCAAAGTTAAAAAAATACTCTAAATCAATATGAAATTAAATCTTTAAATGTATACGGTATTTTATATATTATTTCTTTTTAAAACATACTTTATTCAATGAAACCTGCCATCAGGGCCTTTACAATGCTAAGAACATGTATTATAAAAACGGAAAAAAATGTACTATGGAACGAGAAATGTTCAATACAATTAAGAC
Source organism: Sthenelais limicola (assembly GCA_942159475.1). Taxonomy (NCBI): domain Eukaryota; kingdom Metazoa; phylum Annelida; class Polychaeta; order Phyllodocida; family Sigalionidae; genus Sthenelais; species Sthenelais limicola. The sequence goes on from OW804098.1 coordinate 14,009,942, forward strand.
AGTTTGAGAAATAGTTATTTTATTGCTTGTAGGTTTATTTCTATATGAAACTGGCACTTGTAGTCCTCAGCAAAAGGGAGGTGTATTCTCTTTTCAGTTTAGGCCAGAGCCTCTTAGATCAGATAAGAATGGAATGTCAAAAATTGGACGCCTACTGTGCTAATGGTTTTCCTGCACCTCGAGTAGGCACCCTAATCAGTGTGGAGAAGCTTTCCCTTGTCTTGTACATCATGAAATTCAGGTTAGTTTCACCAATTGTTTCAGAATCAAAATTATTGTTACTCTTTAAGGTTAATTTGTATTGTTGGTGTCTTGTACCTGTTATATTTGTTACCATGATAATGAGAAGGACAATTCCCAGCAGTAGGGTAGACTTAAAGTGGTACATGTAGATATAATATGTGTTACCATGATAATAAGAAGGACAATTCCCAGCAGTAGGGTAGACTTAAAGTGGTACACCAGACTCCAGGCCAGACTCCCGCTCTTCTTCTTCTGGTCCTCCCCCACATTCTGCCAATACCTAAATATTTCATGTTATCATTTTAATGTTGAATTTCAGTGATACACCTGGTTCATACACACATATGTGAAAATAGCAATAATTCTCACAAAGCCACCACAGGAAAATATTTTGGCAGGTATCAAAATCCTCCAAAACCTTGGGTCAAATCACTTTTAGATGGATACGGAATGGGCAGAAGAAAAATAAAAAAATACTTCTCAACCAATGTTAACAACCAATTTATGAATGAGGAAATAGTGCTTCACTTTTGTATTTCATGTGGTAACAATCTTACAAAATATGAATGAGTAATAACAACAAATCTTAATAGTCATAAAAAACAACTCTTGCCTTTCAAAAGATTCAGAATTATACTGGGAGCCCATATTCTCCACGATAGGGTGAATGTCAGTGTCTACCAGTGGCCTCTGGAACGCTGTCCTCATAATCTTGTATATCCATCTGCAATATAGAACACACTGAGTTCATGGACAATGGTAGTATATGTCACAAGTCGCAAAAATGATATTTTCCAAAGTGATTTATTCACAAAATCTGTTTGTTTGAATGAACTGATCTTTGGTGGGTTTCGCACTTCAAGTCATATGAATACATGTACAGAATTCCAAGACTGTGTATGAAATATATCAATGCATGGATTTCTAAGGTCATCTTGTAAAGTATATATAGCTACTTTACTATTAAATATCAGCACAGAAATATTGCAAAAACTATTTTTCAAAAATAAAAATATCAACCTAAAATATAGAAATACCTACTACACTCTGTCCAGCCTCTAAAGAACCTAAACTTCAAAGAAGGATACAATTACAGGGTCACGTCTGGGAATGTCTTTAGCGATGGTGTGAGGGCGCTAGAACAAAACAGCTTTAAAAGTAATGTTCTCTCTTCAAATTGCAATGGGGGAATGAGAAAAGTTTTAACCCTGGAGAAGGGGACCAAATTCAAAAGCTATAAATAGTGAGGACCATGACATATTTGAGAGACAGGAACAGGAAAGTGGCAGCACATCCACCAACTAATCTAATTTGTAAATCAGTGCTGTCAAAGTCAGTGCCCGATTGTGACCCCTGAACCCCCACCATCCTTGCCGGGTTCTTTAGAGGCTGGACAGAGTATAGATGTCCTACAGTTTACCATCATTATAATCGACTTGATCTCACCGTTTCAAATATGATAACATCTCAAATTTTGCGACTCTTTTTAGATTGATGTTATCATCAATCTAAATGGATTGGGGTGAGATCTGTCAATCATTGATAGCATCTTGGCTCCTCCCATCCTGGATATCAGTGTGAAGAATCTGTTGATTCTGATATCAGCAGATGGGACCAGAATCATGCTGGTAATGGCTGGGAGGGGGAGGGGATGGCATTTAGGTGTGAATTAAAGGGTAGACCATGTGTGAATTAAAGTGGCAAGTTGCGAAATAAGATGCCTCATATGCAGAGGTGTTAAAGGGACCAACAGAATCACATGGAATGACCAGTCATATATGGGATAGGGATTTCATGTTTTCTGTCTCCACTTCCTCTCCCTCCTACTATCCCTCCCTCTCGAACTTTACATTTAACTGACATCAATCTCCGTTTCCCTTGCAAACGCAATCTTCTACATGAACTGGAAATAAATAAATAAATGTAAACTGATCACTGTTAACTATTTCTTGTTTTATTTAAGACTTATGACTCACTTTCCTTTAACATATCACATAATTATGTGTTGGTGGTGAATTGGTTGTTTTATATCTTGTTAAATACTTGGTGCACAACACAATATTCATAGTCATAGTGTAATACTATTGTATAGGAGCTATCATATGTGATGTGTTTTAAGAAAATAAGTCACAAGTCGCAAAATTGATATTTTTCAAAGTGTCTTTTCCGAAGGATTCCTTTAATCAAATGTTCTGATTTCTCGAGGGTCTAGTACACTTAGTCATATGAACCTATGCACCAAATCTCAGGACATAGTATTAAATATATCCTTGCGTTTTGAAGGCCTTCATATTGATGATGTTGTCAAAAATAAAAATATCAAACTTAAAATATAGAAATACATATTAAATATCCCAGTGTTTACTATCATTGGAATCCCCTTGATCTCATGTTTCCAAATATTATGATATCTTACAATTCATTTTTTTACGACTTATGACTCATTTTCTTGAAACACATCACATATGAGCCCATGTAAAATAACTCCTCCTTCTTTGTCAGGTGGATATTACATGTATAAATACGTGTATATGTAAGATTGTTTAAGAGGATTCGCCTCCATGGAAAATGTATACATGATAATGGTTGGTGTTTTGAAGGATCTGCCTATAGAAGCAAATAACTTACATGTATGATATCTTTTGTAGTATGTTTGCATCTTGATATGGAGACTTGTCTGATTGACACCTTTCCTCATTGTGTGAGGTGTATCCTTCCTCATGCCCAGACCAGCCTGGGGCATCCTTCAGTTTTATCCTCTCCCCCTCTTTACTCCTGGAGTTCCCCATGGAAACCTCCTCCTACTCCTTATGTCAATCGTTACAGAAGTGACCACTCTGTCCTTGTGCTTGCTAGCTTGTGTGGGCTTTCATCATGCTCTGATACACTCAATTATACAGGGGCGTCAGAACCGGGGGGGGGGGACATATTCCCCCCCCCCCCCACATCCCAATTTCTATGGCATAAGAAAAGGTCAAACCCAATACCGAAAAGGTCTAACGCCAGAGGATTTATCTGAATAAATTCAACGTGTTTTGTAATTTTAACATTTTATTTGAATGATAGTCCTATCCTTATCTCATCTTTTCTGCAGTATTGACGTTTAATATAATGGGCATGTATAACTATGTAAATGCGGTAACGTTGACGACCCTTGACTACAAGAGTGCACATTTTAGCACCTTAGAGGCATGCCCTGAATGTATAAACTTTCCTTGATAAAGGGTTCACAAACATGTAAACTTAGATCTCAACTTAGATGTGATTATGCTTGCTTATATTGAAGTATTACTCAGTGTCCATCTTAACAGGACCGACACACATGACAATAGACAAGTATCATAATCCCCTTTACTTTATGATATTTTGCATTAGAAATTAACACTCGATGTAGTTCTAGGGGACAAACAGCCAAATCTAAGGTCAATGAAGAAGGCATGGGCTGGAAGAGATTTCCGGATAAGTTCATAACTTGTTGTCCATGAACACACTTTGGAAATAAAGAATTGCATGGTTTAATTGAATTGAATGATATATTTGGCAAACTCCTCCTACATGAATCGTCACAGAAGTAACAATATACCAGGTAGCGTGGGAAGATAAAAATAGTGTTGACACTTGACTTTTTCCCAACCTTTTTAATGAGTTTGATGTACCATATTATAAATAATATATATGCTTAATGGGAAATAAAGGTAATTATATTATTATATTAAATAATAAGTTTATAAAACTTTTTATTTGAAGGAGTAGTAACCATATGGACAGCCGGGAACACCTGCGAATGGGCAGATGGTTCAACACCAATTCTGATTATTACTCTGTAACTGTTTGAATCTGATTTGAATAAAAGTATTATATATATATATATTATTATATTATATATAAACGTGCTGGGCAGTTTGTTGGGGCTTCCGTCATGCTCTGATTACTGCAGCACAGCTGGAATAGGTTCGTTGTCCTCAACTGTAATTGGATATATATGTGTAGTGAACCCTGAAAAACTGTCTTCCTCAACCGGGAATCGAACCACGGATATATATATATATTGCACTTTTATTCAGAACAGACAATAACATTCCGAAATTGGATACTACTCTCTGCCTAAGCAGGTCTTCCTGATAGATCCATTTCCTACAAATATTTTATTCATACATATAGTTTTGTTTTTTAGAAAATGCATACATAAAGTTTTTGTTTTTATAAAATATGATTATGGTTCATGTAATCGACTTTTGTCATTGTTCGTTTCGACTTTTGTCATTGTTCGTTTCTAGAAGTTATCTGTGTTTTAGTACATAGTCTCAATTGGTTATTCCTGATACCATCATTCCACTGTCCGTAGTTCAAATGTCTTTCCTGGATCTCACGCTATGCCGATTGTTATGCTCACGCCGGGTGCTCACCATTACACCACCGAGGTTGACTGATTCTGGAAGGCCACCACTGTAACCAGATTCCTCACTCTAGTACTATATGTGATGTGTTTCAGAAAAATGAGTCATAAGTCGCAAAAAATAGATTTTGAGATACCATTATATTTGAAAAGATGATATCAAGCCGATTCCAATGATAGTAAACAGTCTAATAATCTAATAAGTATTTCTAGATTTAAAGTTTCATATTTTCGTTTTTGAAAAAAAAAATTCCAATATTTCTGGGGGTCAATAAACAGTAAAATAACCAAATATACTCCATACGATGACCTTTAAAACGCAAGGATATGTTACATAGATTGTCCTGAAATTTGATACATCGATTGATATAGCTATAAGTGATAAACTCCCCAACGATTAGAACATTCCAATAATATGATCTTGTGAAAAAAACACTTTGAAAAATATCAATTTTGCGACTTATGACTCATTTTCCTGAAACACATCACATATGATTTCATGCCCAGGGCAGCGAAGGATACGTTCCTGAGTGAGACCAAAGATAATAGAGCATTTTTGGTGAGACCACGCCATGGCACTATAAAGGCGTCAATGGCAATTTCCAAGTGTGTGTGTAGGGGGACATATGTGATGTGTTCCAGGAAAATGAGTCACAAGTCGCAAAATTATTATTTTTCAGTGTTTTTTCCACAAGATCTCTTTATTGTAATGTTCTGATTAGCACTTATAGTCATATTAAGCTATGTTACAAATTTCAGGACTTTGTATTAAATATATTCATGCGTTTTGAAGGCCTTTGTATGGAGTATATTTAGTTACTTTACTGGTAATTACCCATCCAGAAACATTGCAAACTTTTTTTTTCAAAAATAGAAATATCAAACTTAAAACATAGAAATACTTTTTAAGTGTCTTAGTGTTTACCATCATTAGAATCTGCTTCATCCCATCTTTTCAAATATGATGATATCTCAAAATCCATAATTTGCGACTTATGTCTCATTTTCCTAAAACGGACCACATATTTTGGTATCTTGGACCTTTTCCCCATATACATGTACGTGCAGTATACAACAACATGTATCAGTTTTCTATCCATACTGCCACTAGTTTATAATTACTTACATCAATATGTGCGCAACATACATCAGGAAGACTCGGGGCCTTTTATTGTTTTAAAATATGAGCTAAACGGGGAAGGCATGAATTATAGGTATTTCTTAAATGGCTAAAATCCATACAACAAGAAAAGGAAATCAATACAATTATCATATTCTGATGTCATTTTGAAACAATATTTTTAGTTAAAACGATTTAGCTAAATTTAAACCACCTTTATACAAAGAATAGCTCTTAAAAAATGCCTGATCAAACATTAGTTCATTGTTCATTGTTCATTAATATGTGATGTGTTTCAGGAAAATGAGTCATAAGTCGCAAAATTGATATTTTTCAAAGTGTCTTTTTCACAAGATCTCATTATTCGAATGTTCTAATTTTTGGTGGGTTGATCACTTATACATGCAGTATAGAATCGTACATGCAGTATAAATCGAAACCAATCGATGTATCAAAATCCAGGAAAATCACTGTAATATTATCCTTTCGTTTTGAAGCTCCTCATATGGACTACCTTTAGTTACTTTACTGTTTATTGACCCCCAGAAATATTGGAAACTTTTTCTTCAAAAACAAAAATATCAAACTTAAAATCTAGAAATATTTATTAGACGATTAGACTGTTTACTATCATTGGAATCGGCTTGATCTCATCTTTTCAAATATGGTGATATCTTAAAATACATTTTTTGCGACTTATGACTCATTTTCCTGAAACACATCACATATAGTATTTCTTCCTGCGTTATAGTTATCTAGATGTAAGCTGAGAACTTTGTAATTGTAAGTAACAAACAAATAACTAGAAAATCCTTAAAAGGTACATTTCTCTTGTTAAAATGAAGTATTGTTATAAAACATTTTTTCCAGTTCCTGGAAGTAGGTTTCTTAAAACAATTATTAAGAAAATATTACAAACCCCAATCCTACTATACTATACTACTATATATCAGAAACACACCATGTGTTGATAAGGGCGTAATTGCAACCACTCACTCACTCAGAAACACACCTATTTTGTTGGCCTAGTGAAAGTACAGTAAGGTCGTAACTCACGCCCTGATTGATGTTATGTCTTGTATCAGGGGTACCTAGAGAATCAAAGGCTACAGCCAAATCATCAAATGTTCATTCATTGCATTTGTCAGTTATAAAGCCTGTGTACTTCTTAATATAATGTCCAGGGGCCCCAAATGGCAAATGCAAGATTCACTGTTCAACTCAGAAATAAATAGATGTGAAATATTTTTAAAATTATAAAAAGAAAAAGGATGTGTTTCAGGGAAATGAGCCGCAAAATTGATATTTTTCAAAGTATTTTATTCACAAGATCTCTTTGTTGGAATGTTTTCATTTTTCATTTAATGGTCAAGGTGATATGGATACGTGTACCAAATTTCAAGACTGTGAATTAAATATACCGTATATATATTACATGTATATATGTGATCCGTTTTGGGGAAATGAGTCATAAGTCGCAAAAAATAGATTTTGAGATACCATTATATTTGAAAAGATGAGATCAAGCTGATTCCAATGATAGTAAACAGTCTAATAATCTAATAAGTATTTCTAGATTTTTAAGTTTGATATTTCCGATTTTGAAAAAAAAAGTTTCCAATATTTTTGGGGCTCAATAAACATTAAAGTAACTAAATGTAGTCCATATGAGGACCTTTAAAACAAAAGGATATATTGCATAGATTGTCCTGAAATTTAATACATCGATTGATATCACTATAAGTGACAAAATCTCCAAAAAGTAAAACATTCCAATAATGTGATCTTGTGAAAAAACACTTTGAAAAATATCAATTTTGCGACTTATGACTCATTTTTCTGAAACACATCACATATATATACATTTCTAAGCTCATCCAAAGTAGTTCTGGGAACTTTACTCTTGTCTTGCATCAGTTGCTTTCGACTCTTCCCTTGCTCCTAGGTCAATATCTGGGACGACCATAGAGTACATATGGGTCAGAATTCCAGAAAATATACAATTCACCTTCACCACTCATCTCAAATAACCGAAATTTCAGACGACAATAAAGTTCGAAATACATATCAACCTAACCAAACAGATTGCTAGATTCAATGCAATGCCGAATATACTCTAATTTACATAGTATTGACCAAATTGCAGCCTAATTTAGCAGAATTTACTAAATGTGTACAGCTGCCAATTGTACATTTTCTGAAAATCTGACCCATATAGTGTCATATTGGCAGTGAGCATATACTTGATGCATGCACTTACACCGATGTGTTGACAAGAAATAAAAACTCTGTGAGTGATAATTATTCACTCTATTGTTATACGTATTGTAACACAAATCAGTGAAGGGGAAATAACGTAGGGTATCGTAGTAGTATTTAGTCCTGGTTGATGGTAAGTGAAGTTAGAGGGGCAACAGTACCCTCATATATGCGAGGGAAACACGTGCACGCAGGCACGGGTCTCCCTGATTGGACGGTGAAGCCATCCAATCCAAGCTAATTAACAATCAGTCTGGCATGGGCCAGCATACAGGTAACATGTAATGGTAATGAACATTTTAACTAGGTACCCTTATGTAACCATAAGGTATAACATATTATCCCCCAATTAGTATAAGTCGCTCCGCCGACGAATATTAATTAATTAAGTGACATAATTGTGGCATAAGGCTTATTTGTTATATAATGTTATGTAATAGGCAGAAGTGTTATGTGAAGTTAAATAATAAAAACATGTAAATTGAAGTGACATAACAGAATTTGGACCTGCATGAGACATGATGTAATAAACGCATATTATACAATGTTGCGTAGCATTACGTAATCCTGTGTGATTGATTACGTAATTAAAAAGGAATAATTAAAAGTGAAATGTGTTTTTTTGATGCAGCCACATTACTGCGTAACCCTGCGTAACAATTACGCAATTAAATTTGATGAATAATTAAAGTTATGAAAATACAAAGGCTACAGTGCCATGTAATGTTACGTAATAAAACGTAATAAAAGTTATACATTTTTGCATAATTAAATTACTTATGCAATGTTACGTAAGGTTACGTAATTAAAGATGGAAAGATAAGAGAAATTAAATTTAACCAATCAAATTCAATAAAATTGAATTAAATTAAATTGGAACAAATTAAATTGAACCACAAAACAAATTGAATTAAATTGGAACAAATTAAATTGAATTAATTAAATTGAACTACGAATCAAATCGAACCAACTAAATTAAATTGAAAACCACAAGTTAAATTGAATTAAACCAGTGGCGTAAGGTTACATAATAAAATTAATGCTAAATTAAAGTTAAAAGTTAAAGTTGCTTAAAGTTGACTTGAAATTAATAATTTGAAAGTTCAAAATAATTATCAAAGGACGCCATTTGCAGGTACAGATGACGTCAAAGGACGCACGTCCATACAGTTGTTTGCTAAAATTGATTAATGAAGGAGATCGTTAAACCCTGCCCACACACAGCCGATTTGTCCCCCGATTGCCTCCCGATTTTAGTCTTCCAATCAATCCTAGGATTTCATTTCCAATCCTGGTTTATGCTATTTCAAAAACATAAACCAGGATTTGAAATGAAGCCATAGGATTTATTGGGAGACCAAAATCGGGGGCCAAATCGGCTGTGTGTGGCCAGGGTCTTATCTATTGCCCAGCATGCGCCAGCCACCACAGCGTCGCAACGTCGCTGAGAGACGACGCGCGGTGGTTTTGGCGTGCTTTTGATTGACCCAGATAAAAGTATGATGGCTGCCGAGGTTGGTGAAATGTACCAAACCTCGGAGACCCTGTTGACTTTTATCTGTTGGCGTTTGCTATGCTAGGCTATAGGAGTAAGGTATATCTAGCGATTTTGGGGGAATTTATGACTAATAATTATGGAAAAAGGCCTTAATGGGAGATATTCATAATAGTATGTAATAAAATAGCGGGAGATGATCACTAGATATTTCCGGAGATAACCATGTCCTTCATTGGGAAAAATAATATTTTCTCGGCCTGATAATCACGGGTTTGTACGCTGGAACCATTGGAGACCACCCTTAAGTCTCGCATTAAAACAGAATAACAAATTTCAAGGCCATTTAATAAATTCCAACCGGATCCAAGGCCCATATGATTCTCCAGGACCTTCCATCAAAATGCCCATTTTCCATTCTTTTGAAGTCCTTGAATTTATTTTTCCAAATTCAAGGCTTTTCCATGCACCGACGAGACCTTGTATATCACATTGAATATAAACTGCCAAAAATGTTATTGCTATTAGAATCTTCATAGATGATTCCGACTGCCCATAATGCTGCTATGTTGCACACTAGTTACTTTTGTCTTGGCAACCGATGTAAACAATATACTGTAAACGTATTAATGTTCGCGCAGTATTTATTTTCGCTATTTTCGCGCACCAACCTTGCGTGAAATAAATCCTGCGCGAAAGGTATAAGTATTGCATAAACAAGGTGTGGGGCTTCCTTGCTGCGCGAATTTAAATCCGCGCCAAAAAGGTGTCTAATTCCTAAGTGCGCGAAAATTTGTCCGCGCGAAAATAAATACGTTTACAGAATAGAGAGAATGGAACTCGCTGCCAGTAATCGAAAATTCATTGAACTTGATTCGTCCACGCATTTAGTTATAAAAGAAAGACAAGTTGTTGAAAGTAAAGATTTTATTGATCATAAATATAGGACGGATACCATGCCAGATAGAAAGATGATATGTATACGGTACATATAGCCTATAGACGTTCCCAAACACAGGCATTTTCCAAATTCTCAGACTGCAAAAAAACATTTGAAATTAATGCCTTGCCTTAGTTTTCATGTTAGCGTTCCTCAAACTTCTGATAGAAAATACTTTCTTTCCATAGTCTTGAACATATCATTACATCTTCAAGGAACCATGGGAAATATAAGAATGGCTGTATGTATAAATATTATGTTATAAATATTTCCTTTATTAAGAAATACTAGCTCAGACATAAAGAAGGGAGCCATTTAGCTCACCTGTATTTCAGTCAGATTTTCAGAACATGTACAATTCAACTTCGCCAATCTTCTCAAATAACCCAATTTTCAGACAAAAATAAAGTTCAAAATACAGTTCTCAATGCAATGCCAAGTATACTCGAATTTACCTAGTATTGACCAAATTGTAGCCTAATTTAGCAGAATTTACTAAATGTGTACAGCTGTTAATTGTACATTTTCTGAAAATCTGACCCATTTGTCAAACGTAAAGGTTACATGAAACGACATGTAAATTGAATAAATGCCCCATCAAACCTTTTTGGACCCATCTGTATACAGATAATAAGTTAGGTAATACAAGATAATTTGTTCCTTTGGCCAGATCCTTAATAGTACATTATATTATATAAATATAGACTGAAAAAGAAACATTCCTGTTGTTAAAGCTAGTATCCCACCAAACCGATTTTTTTTTAATCTGGTGGCCATAACACCGATCAAATTATCGTCTGATAATATTAAACTTGTTAAATATAATCAGATTGTTGTTGGATTTGCATCTGATGAGCATGACCATATTAAACATGATTCAGGCTATCATTATATTATGTGCATGATCCACCAAATGGATTTGTCCGATCATCATACGGGCCAGAATAGGGGATTTGCATGTGCCACTGCGCATGTCTATTACAGTGCATGCTGGGATAGATTCAGTCCAAAACTGACATATAAAGTTTTTTATCAAAGTTATTTTTGAATTTTGTTGATGTTTTCACTTACCAACATGATATATAGAATCCAAATGCATGATGGGAAACATAAAAGACTTGTGCTACAATAAATATAATTTCTAATACAACCAATGAATCTGTGTATTCTTAAGGCCCTTGTCCACTAGGCCGATTCAGAATTTAGTGCAAAATCGTATGAGAATCGGTTTAGTGGATTAGGGCCTTTACAATTAAGATTACATGCTGAATATGGAATGTTTTCAATAGTTTTTGACTGACATACAAGTCCCATAATTCAATGCAAATCAGGATCCAAAATGGCGCACATGCAAGTCCCCTATTGGTCAGATGAGGATACAAGGTTTGGTTGAATTCAGGCATTAAGGCTACAAGATACAAAATAATGGCATGATAAAATAACTTCCAGCACCAATGGTGTACATAGATGGAATGCAACGAGTGTTGCCACTCACAATGATAGATACATTTATACTCCTTGTGTGTCTGACACTCTAATTCAGAACAGCCATGAGTTTATATTCCATATATATATCATAACTACCATGTTAAAATGGTGAAATTACCTTGTTCTGTTGTCCCTGAAGCGCATCGCTTTGCAGATGACAAATATGATCCGTTTTGGGGAAATGAGTCATAAGTCGCAAAAAATAGATTTTGAGATACCATTATATTTGAAAAGATGAGATCAAGCTGATTCCAATGATAGTAAACAGTCTAATAATCTAATAAGTATTTCTAGATTTTTAAGTTTGATATTTCCGATTTTGAAAAAAAAAGTTTCCAATATTTTTGGGGCTCAATAAACATTAAAGTAACTAAATGTAGTCCATATGAGGACCTTTAAAACAAAAGGATATATTGCATAGATTGTCCTGAAATTTAATACATCGATTGATATCACTATAAGTGACAAAATCTCCAAAAAGTAAAACATTCCAATAATGTGATCTTGTGAAAAAACACTTTGAAAAATATCAATTTTGCGACTTATGACTCATTTTTCTGAAACACATCACAAATGTGTTTTGGGCAAACAAAATGCAATGTGTGGATATGCTAGTACCGGACGTCATAGCAAGCTAAGTTGTGATATAAATTACAAAACTAATATCTCTGCTTCATTAATTCAATAAATTACATGAACATAGATATATCTCATATCCCAACATTTCTAAGTTATAGGAGTTATATTTTGTAAGATCTCCTTTGACTCTTTCCTGACAATCAATCAGTAGAAATTATACTAAATTGACAAACTTTGTTCCAATATTTTAACAAAGCACATGTCAAATGTGCCTTTCATGGAATGAGGACTGGAGATAAAATCATGATGATTTTGGAGATTTTTGATGATTTGTTTCACAGAGATGCCCACTGATCACACATTTAGCACATGTATGCTGATTCCCAAGGATCAAAGTCATCACACGATGGCAGTTTCAACAGTTATGGTTGATCACAACATACCAGTGGCCACAGTTCTGGTTGTTAACACTGATGATCAAACAATACCAAAATGGACGACCTTGAGATTCTGCGGGTTCATATCTCCACCATGTGATTGGGAAGACTCCTCCTCTTCTGCAAGGTAAAAAAACAACAAAATGAGAGTAATTAACATATATTGTACTCAAAACCGGCATAATGTTGAGATTTATATTACATTTTAGATAATATAATCAAAGATCACAGCTATAAGAGCTGAACTAAACAGACTGGTAATACATAACACAACAATAAACGGTAGAATAATACCCTGGGAGTAAGTGGAAGACCAGCTATAGGAGCTGAACTAAACAGCCTAGTAAAACATAAGACACCAATAGCTGGTAGTGGAACACCAGTTATAGGATCTAAACTAAAAACGCCTGGTAATATACCATAACAAACCTCTTAATTTGCCATACTACAACCGAACTGTTTACATATAATCACGTATTTGATTATAGCAGTGCTATAACATGCTTACTCATGTTTTTATACGCAATCTTGCCTTTATTAGTCTCTAGTTTAGTTATTTCTTGTTATTATTTTCAAAACTAATGGTAACGACCGGAAGAACTGGGACTATCCCAGAAGTCTGTAGACCAATTTGTCATTTTTCTTTCTATAAACTGTACCTGTTATCATACTTATGACAAATAAAAGATTTTTCAATTCAATTCAATTCAAAACTAAAAGCAAGATGGCTGACTGACCAGCAGGTAGCTGTGGTGGAGGGATGTCATCCAGTAGAGCAGCCGTGTACTCAGTGAACATCTGTGAGGACAACTCATCTTCCAACTCCTGCAGGGCCGCCTCAGGATACCTCTGGCTGAAACACAACAACCCTCAATTATAGGTAATGACTCCAAAACACATAGAGTCAATTTTATTTTGCAGGCAGCCAAATCCTATATACATAGGCAAAGGCTGTTTGGCAACAATAATATCAGGTTGGAACCCTTCTTAAATGAATTTAAAAATAGAGTCGAAGCGATGAGGGTGGCAGCTAAATACAACCCCTCGGTTAGCAAACTCTACGACAGGTGGAAAAACTTTGTCTTTAATATTTGAAAAAAACCTTATATAATATCTCCCTTAAGCGTGTTTAGACCCGCACTGATTTAACAAATCAACAAAAAGCAGAGTCAATAACATCTTGTGTCCTTTATTTTACATATAGAATAACTCAGAGAGCAAAAATCAAAATGAGCAGGTGAATGTTTCCTCTCATACCGTTGAATATACACTTTTATGTTAACATGTTTTATGAATAAAAATCCGATGTTGGACAAAAGAAAAAAAAAGAACAAAAAAAAACAAAAAAACAACCCTCAATTAGTATACACAGGCATTCTTTATCAGGGGTGTATTATATATAGAGAGAATGGTGCATTATATGTTTATAGGACAAGATTGCAACTAGGAGTGAGTGAGATTGGTTGCTTTACGCCCTTATCAACATATTTAATATGGTTATATCAAGGGCGGGAGAGCTGAGAGGGAGGCAGTTTATGATCATATCCAGGAATTAGAGATAGAGAAAAGGGGAGAGAGAGAGACAGAGAAAAGAGACAGAAAGGCACTTCATGGTCATACCCAGGACCATAAGATTGCAACCATCATATCTAATTTAAAACACAACAACACTCAATTAGTATATGGGTCAGATTTTCAGAAACTGTACAATTGGCAGCTGCACACATTTAGTAAATTCTTCAAAATTTGGCTGCAATTTGGTCAATACTAGCTAGGTAAATTCGAGAATATTCGGCATTGCATTGATTCTAGCAATTTGTTTGGTTAGGTTGAACTGTATTTTGAACTTTATTTTCGTCTAAAATTTGGGCTATTTGAGAAGATTGGCGAAGGTGAATTGTTCATTTTCTGAACATCTGACCCATATATAGGCCATTAATATCAGGGTTAGTTCAGTCAATATCAGGGAAGTCTTATATGGGTCAAGTTTTAAGATAATGTACAATTGGCTTTCACCAATCCCCTCAAATAACTCAAATTTAAGACGAGAAAATCAGGTTCAAAATACAGTTCAACATAGCCAGACAGATTGTTTGAATGAATACACCACATAATACATACGCAGTATTTATCATTGTTCACTCTAAGTTAGCAGAAGTTGAGAGATGTGTAGAACTGTAGATTGTGCATTTTCTGAAAATCTGACCCATATAGACGGAGACGAGATTTGTCCACAATCACACAATGCAATCACACTATTGCTAAGCAAAACCAACCCACCAAACTAAGTGACCTTGGTAATTCTAATTTTTTAACATTCCAACGGAATTTGGTAAAGCAAATTTTGTGACTCTTTGAATATTTAAGATTTTTAAATATTAGGTAAAAAATAATAGAATTCGGTGGAAATTCGACAATTCAAGTAAGTTCTCAAAAATACTGATTTCAGTAGAAATACTAAAGACTTTGATCCCTCTGGTAGCTAATAGTAAGAAGGCAGTTACCTGTAGTGCTGGTGTCTGGTGTATGCACTAGGTGGTGGGGTGGGGCGGTGTCGCTGGGGGATAAAGCGGATGTCAGAGGGTGGGATGACGTACATGGGGTCTGGTGGTATCCGCACGCTCTCTATCTGTGCTGCCACCACACGTCGCTGTGCAGAAATAGCAATATAATTATGGTAACACTATGGCAGTATTGAATTATATACAATTTTATTTGGATTCAAAAGAAATCAGTAGAGACAATATTAAATAAAGGTTAAATTGCAAAAAATGGATTTTGAGATACCATCGTATTTGAAAAGATGAGATCAAGTGGATTCCAATGATAGTAAATCCAATGATAGTAAACAGCAGGAAATCTAATAAGTATTTCTTATTTTAAGTTTGATATTTCTATTTTTGAAAAAATAGTTTCTGAATGGACAAATTACTAGCTTAATATACTCTATAGGATGAGCGACGAAATGCATGCATATAGTGAACACACGGTCTTGAAATTTGATACATGTATTCATACGACTTGGAACATTATACACCCAAAATATGATAACATTTCTACAAAGAGATTTTGTGGAAAAATACTTTTAAAAACATAAATTTTGCAACTTATGACTCATTTTCAATATCACATATGATACACAAGTATAGACTGACACTGGTGACTGTTGTATACTTACAGGAGGTAATGGGGGCCCAGGTGCAGGGCGGTGATGTCTGGGGGCCCTCATGTCTTCATCACTCAACTCATCGTAGTAGTCGCCCCCGTAGTCCTCCTCCTCGGACGATGCCTCCTCCTCGTATCCTTCCACTGACTCTGTTAGTTAGACATGTTAGCTATAGTAGTCAACAATCAGTACAAAATTTGATAAAACAAAAGAAAAATTCAAAAACTATATTTTTAGGTTGGTGGTAAGTACTTTTCATATTTCTGCGGACACTAAGAATGTTCTCTGTTCAGAGCTGATGTTAATGATTGAAGTGTTAACAACGAGTATAGTGATTTAGGAATATATATTAAAATTGATTAGGTGATATATTTAATGATGTGTGAAAGGGGAAGTTGAGTACTAGAGAGCTGATTATATATAGCAGATGTATACATAATCAGCTTTTAACCCATAGTTGAATTTATACCACACACTGCTTGTATGGGACAGCGAGTGGTACAAGCAATGACAATATTACCACATGGCATTTTCCCCAACATTTTTCCCTTGTATTAGCATCGTGGTGTAAAAATAGAACTATATAGCTCATATAAAATTTATGATTAATTTATCAGTAAAATATGAACTAGTACAGTAGTAGTTATCATACATTAGAAATATCTTTATATAAATTTCTGCAAACATGGACAATTTGATACAAATACTTCAGAAAATACGAAATTGAAGTGGATATTTGAATACAAAATTGATATTCTATAGGTCATACTAAAGGACGACAATATATTAAATAATCATTTCAGGGTTATCTAAAGTATTAATGTTGATTAATAAAATGCATAAGGATGGAACTATTAACACTTGGACAAATATCAACCTGAAAACACAGCTTCAATCTCAGCTATCAATATTTCACTGCAGTATATTTATACAAGAGTTTGAAGTTGAATCAGCCAAAATGAGCGATAATAGGTGGAACTGCCGCAGAAAAGGATTTCGGCGGGCCACCAAAATACAAAGGAGGATTTTATGAAGCGCTGCAGCAAAAACAACAGGACAAAATCTTCCACAATTTTGGTGAAATGAAATAAAATGGGCAGGATTTATGAATTTTAAATGGTAATGAAAAAAAATATAAATGGTAAATACGCCGCCCGAACCTGAGCCAATGGAGTCTGTTTCTATCTGGTCTGCCTTCTGTCTAGCCACCTCTGCCAGCGCCGACTCTCCCTTATCCTTGGCAAGATAATGGATGTCCTAGAAACAGTATTAACCAAATATTGTATTGTATGTCCTAGAAACAGTAGGAACCAAATATTGTATTTCATGTCCTAGAAAGAGTATTAACCAAATATAGTGATGTATGTCTTAGAAACAGTATTAACCAAATATTGTATTATATATGTCCTAGAAACAGAATTACCTAAATAATAGACTGCAAAGAGACTTTTCAGAGATGCAAGTTGGGTTATGGCAGAAATAAAGAGGCATCTACAACCTGAACAGAATATTGTAATTGATTTTAAAAACCAACATATCAAAGACCAAAACTATCAATGTTGAGAATTTAGTTTGGGATACACATGTAGACAAAATTTGGGCGATGGATCAGATTTTGAAAATTCTCACGAAAACTAGCTTACAAGTATTGAATGGTTGAATTGTGGGGAGATTTGACAAATTTTTTAAGTGTTCATAGATACTGATTTCAGTACAAATACTCAAGACTTGCATCCTGACTTTTACCTGCGGTAAACCATAATTGTTTCACTTCAAACATACCATGAATAGGTCCCTGGAGCCGATGTCTACAGCAAGAAGGAAGGCCTTGTCAAAGCGAGAGAAGCGGAGGAGGTGATGGAAGAAGCGACGGGCGAGCCGACTGATAGGGTCCCGGTACTCTAGCACTGTCACCTCTGTGATGGGTTTAGCCGGGGCATAGAAGGTACCCAAGGCTGCCTCCAGTTGGGCTGCAAGTAAGGTAAGAGGGTACATCATTATTATATTGGTCAGATTTTTAGAAAATGCACGATCTACATCTCTCAAATTCTGCTAAATTAGAGTGAAAAATGATAAATACTGAGTACATCTGAATGTATTCTGCTTTGTATTTATTCAATAAATCTGTCTGGTTATGTTGAACTGTAATTTTAACCTAATTTTCGTCTTGAATTTGGGTTATTTGAGGGGATTGGTGAACACCAATTGTACATTTTCAGAAAACTTGACCCATATGCCAACTTTCTCAATTGGGTCAGATTTTCTGGGAATGTAGAAATTTGGAATCTGGGAATGTAGAAATTTGGAATCTGAGAATGTACAAATTGGGAATCTAGGAATGTAGAAATTGGGAATATGGGAATGTAGAAATTGGGAACCTGGGAATGTACAAATTTGGAATCTGAGAATGTACAATGCTATAATTACCTTTAGCACACTTTTAGGCCATTTTCATGAATTATTGCCATTATTTATTTTTTATAAATTCACACTCTCGTGAAAATTGCTGTGACTGTTATAAGCTTTGAGTTATAACAGTCATGGCTATCCATGACTGTTATAACATTTCAGTTATAACGTTCACAGTAACCTGAAATGATGCGTTGAACCTATTAATGATACACCTTGGACGACAATATATCAAGGGGTGATTGCTATGCTGGTTAATTATCAGTTGGCTGATTATACGAGCTGATGTGCTTGCTGATGAATTATAAACAGCTGGGGCTTGCTGCCTTGCTTGCTGGTGTATTATTAAAGGCTGGAGTCTTTCCTTCTTGTTCGATTGTTATCACTTGGCATGACCACAACCCCACTCTGACCACATGTGGTGAGATTTCCAAAAAATAAATAAATAAATAAAACAAGAATATATATGCTTCTAAGGACAGGGACTTTTGATCTCCAAAAGTACTGGCCAATTTTTCGCAATCAATTCAACCCCCAATATCCTGACTGCCTTTATCCTGCATAAACAAATCATGGGATTGGGGATTGTTATATTAACGAAGATTGACTGTACTAAAAATGATTGACTTACAAAGATTCTGGAATGGGGATTTGGGGGTGGATGGATGAGATAGATGGGTGGAGGAGGTAGTGGGAGAGGGAAAGAGAGAGGGAGAGGGGAGAGAATGGGTGTTTCTGATTGAACTTTGAACTTTGAAAAACTGTCAGAACTTTTCTTCTAATTGGCCCACCAATTCCATTCAAAGTTGTATTTTATCCGTAGTATGTGGAGTATACAATGGTGTTGGAACTATACATTAATTCCCATTTCTAAAAAAAGTTTTAAGAACACTTTCACACATTTGATAAGCTATCACAGTCTGTCATCTCTTAATTACCTTGGGGGCAGAGGGGCAGATAAGGAAGGACAGGCCATATGTGGGTCGGTGCGCCCTTCACATTGGCGTGTCAAATGGTCATGGCCAGGCCACAATGTACACACGTTTTTTTGTTGGAATTCCTTTAAAATGCCTAACATTTTGCTAAAATTTGGTTCAACAGGCACATCGAACATAACAGTAAACAAAATAAAACTATACATCTAGTATTTATTAATTTTAGACAAGATTAGCAGAATCGACTTAATGTATAAGAAAACCAAATGTACATCATCACCACACTCCCAGACACATGTGCTTGCTCAGTGGGTCTGCCTGGATGAGATCGATACGATAGAAAGAGAGAGAGGACAGGGAGGAATGGGAGAGAGAGAGAAACAGTGAGAGAGAGGAGGGAGTGAGAGACAAGATAGCGTTGCGAATTTAATTAGATTATAAGTCTTTAAGAATAAACCACATCTCTGCTATCTATTAGCTAACTTGACTTCTAATAGTACATGGGAAACATAATACTGGAGTCTCTTCCTTTCCGTCCTCCCCTCAGAAATAGGGGGTGGAGAAGAGTAGGAGATACGGGGTGAGAGGATGGCAGCAGAGTCTGGGTTGGATATGATGAAATAAAAAAATGACTGAAAAATAGTCAACAAATGAATTATCTCATGACACTTCATGACACTTGGTCATTTTTGTTTAGATTCATATCAGACATTAGACTCACGGTGTTTAGTTCCTTTCTTTCTAGTTTAGGAAAATATTTAGACAAACATTAAGATTGAATTGGGTAGATCTCAAACAGCTGGTGAATCATAAAAGGCAATAAATGTCAAGGCAGGAGGGGGCTTAAATGATTGTCTAATTGGCTGACTGATTGTGGCGTGTGCTAAATTAGTTAACATATGGGGACTGGCTCGTTAGCCCAGTTGTATCAGGTGAATAACCCTTCCTCGGCCCTACGGGCCTGCGGAGTGTTATTCCTGATACAACACGGCTAACGATTGTCCCCATGTGTTAACCAATACATAATTACCTTCTCTGTCTGGGTTGAGTGGGTGTTTG
Organism: Sthenelais limicola; assembly: GCA_942159475.1. NCBI lineage: Eukaryota > Metazoa > Annelida > Polychaeta > Phyllodocida > Sigalionidae > Sthenelais > Sthenelais limicola. The sequence continues at coordinate 14,030,468 of OW804098.1, forward strand.
AGGAGGTGTGTAACAATGGTGGAGAGGCAGGCATAACACAGCTGTCCCTCCGTGTGCCAGTTCTGCGCACTCAGCAGGTTCACCGCCTACACATATGCAATAGGCAAAACTTTACTTGGCGAATATGTTTGTTTGTTTGTTTCTTTATTGACAGCATTTCATTACTTTACAAATGATCATTCTCAGCATGTCTAAAATATTACAGAAAAATTAGTGGAATACATTCAATATGATTATTAATTAATTTTATACTAAATACAACATTTTAACATTTAAGTATATTGATCATAGGGTTCGACACTTTATCGCTTTATCCACATAGTCTCCCCCTGTCGTTTCAATAGCGAACTACATGTGCCCAGATGATATGGTAGCATGAAACCTGCATTATCAGCTATAGTGACAAAATAGCTCTTTGACCTATAGGACTGTAGTTATCTATATCTTGCTGCTGCTGTTATATGATTATACAAGAGTTTGAAGCCGAATCGGCCAGAGAAAATGAGCGCTGGTGAGCGATAATAAATGAAACCACTGCAGCAAATGATTTCAGCGGATCGCTGTAATATAGATGTGGACATTTGTGATGTGTTTCAGGAAAATGAGTCATAAGTTGCAAAATTGATATTTTTCAAAGCGTTTTTTTCACAAGATCACATTATTGGAATGTTCTACCTTTTGATGAGTTCATCACTTATACCTATATCAATCGATTTCTCAAATTACAGGACAATCTATGTAATATATCCTTTCATTTTAAAGGTCCTCATATGGACTGCATTTAGTTACTTTACTGTTTATTGACCCCAAGAAATATTGGAATTTATTTTTTCAAAAACAAAAATATCAAACTTAAAATCTAGAAATACTTATTGGACTATTAGACTGTTTACTATAATTGGAATCGGCTTGATCTCATCTTTTCAAATATAATGATATCTCAAAATCTATTTTTTGCGACTTATGACTCATTTTCCTGAAACATATCACATTTGTGAAGCTCTGCAGGAAATAAAACACAGTGAAATCCTCCAAAATGTTGGTCATTAGACTTTCAGTTGGGTAGGAGAAGAATGGTACAAAATGAACATCTTTAGTATTTGACCGTTGTGGCGATGATAGCTGAGAATGCAGGTTTATTAAAGCCTGATAAAATACCATTGTTAACTTCTCCTTGGGGCCTCCTCTACATACAAAGTTAAGTTCATTATGTATTTACGGACGAATTTAGGGAAGAAAAGGCTTTAGCGAAGAGAGGAGCTTTAGTATTTTAAGGTATAACCCTTATTAAGGTGTATAACTAATTATCCAGACAGCAGCTTTATGTATAACCTATAAGGTATAAGGTGTATTTATAACTAAGTGTCCAGACCTCGTCCATTTGCCTGTGTTTAATGTACTGGTTGAGGAGGTGCAGGGGGCCCAGGTGGCCCTGTGTCATCACCCCCAGCTGGAACTGCAGCACTCCTACCGGCCCTCTGCAACATAGAGCAGGGCTAGCTTATTCCAACTAGTTATATCAACAGGAATAATATGTTTTAAAATATTGTTATTCAGGCTTTAATTATATTTAATAGGGTTACATTTTAGGTCAATCAATATAGAAAATACTGATTTCTGACCATAATTAAAGCTATACCATGAGACACTATGCAGTATAACAGATGTCATAGAAAGGTAAAAGAACAAGATGTCATCCAGGAGAGTAAATAATCAGTGATACAAAATATACCAATGAAGTTAAAAGAAAGAGTTGGCGCCATATTGTTATTATTTTTATGAACTGCCAGTACAGAGTGGAGCCCAGGCTCTAGGGTAAGATAACTTGTATGAGCTAAGCTAGTCCTGGTGAAACTTTTGGTCCCAGCTTAGCCGCAGAGCACTGATCGGTAAACGTCTTTAAAAATTATTTTCACACGAGTTGAAAATAATTTTCCCCATCTCCTCATCTTTTTTCTTTTTTTTTCACATATATTGCTAGCGGTCGATGTACCAAAAGCTTTATATCACTAACCAAAAAGCTTTGTTTTCAGCGCCAAGTTTCTGCGTCAGGATTGCTTCTAGACTACAATTCTCCCAGAAACAACCAAGACCGACGCTTCAAAGCCTCCCTTTATTTCTAATTACCTTTTACTTTAAGCCCTAAGTATTTTTGTAACCGTGCATAACCCACATATAAGGAAGGGTTGTGACCCCCTTCCAGTCACTTAAGATCGACAATAAAGCTACGCTACTATATTCTACGCTACAGCTCCTTTTCCTTTGTGTTACACTACGTATAACAGTAACAAATAACTGACCTGTCAAAGACAATGAGTAGTGAGTCGGTACACTCAGCTATGAGCGGGTTCTCTACCACAGGGCTCCATATTAACGTGTCCAGCACAGGGGTAGACCTACAAGTTAACATACAGCAGTAGAATTATACGTCATAGTATTCCCATGATGTCACCCCAGTCAGCGGCTAAATCCACTGGCAACCATATGTGATGTGTTTCAGGAAAATGAGTCATAAGTCGCAAAATTGATATTTTTCAAAGTATTTTTTTCACAAGATCACATTATTGGAATGTTCTAATTTTTGGTGGGTTGATCACTTACAGCTATATCAATCGATGTATCAAATTTCAGGACAATCTATATAATATGTCCTTTCGTTTTAAAGGTCCTCATATGGACTACATTTAGTAACTTTACTGTTTATTGACCCCCAGAAATATTGGAAACTTTTTTTTCCAAAACGAAAATATCAAACTTAAATACTTATTAGGTAATTAGACTGTTTACTATCGTTGGAATCAGCTTGATCTCATCTTTTCAAATATAATGGTATCTCAAAATCTATTTTTAGCGACTTATGACTCATTTGCCTGGAACACATCACATATGAAAAAATAAAAATCTGACATTTTTGAGTCATGGACCACACATGTCCAGCTAACATTTACAAGGCTTGACACGGAATATGGCGAGTGAATACTATGTATAGCTTCACCTTCAAACAGCCATTTTGTTATTAGATGGAATGCAACGAGTGGTTGTTCTGAAATAACGTATCAGACACACTGGGAGTGTAAATGTCTGTATCATCATGAGTGGCAAAGCCACAAGTGATGATGCATACATTTACACTCCATTTTCAGAACAGCCAGGAGTTTGCATTCAGTATTCATATCACAACTACCAATGGAATGCCCATTAGATTAACATGGGCAGTTTGTTTGTCATGCATTGGCAAGTCTGGTTATCCATTCTCACATCCTCAAACCCCAAAGCTGTGTTTTGATTGGATAAGACGTTTCACATGGATGGTTACATAAATGGCACATACCTTGATGCAAAACAAAGTAGTTCTTAATCGAGGCATTCAAAATTTACATCTAAATAATTTTGTGATCATACCAATGGTAGGAAACATTAAAAATCTAATACATCTAGTGGGCAGAAGTGAAATAAATCTCGACCCAACCACATTTCTCCCCTTCAGCTCACCCTCCACTTGTCTCAAGACTCCACAATCCACTTAACTCTGCCTTGTGGATTACATAGATAGAACCTAGCAAGGGGGAAGTCTGTACACTCGTTATTGACCGAGGGAGCGCGGGAAGTTAGAGGGCGTTAGCCCGAGATCTTCTGTGCTCCCGAGATCACTAACAAGTGTACAGACTTCACCCGAGCTTTGTTCCATATTTATTACACCCCATTAATAAATAAAAAATATAAATAATTAAAAATAAAAGAAGTAATTTACGTTTTGGGCGGACCTACTTGTTGTATGTCCCCAGGGTGACATAACTCACATTTTATGCACCACTTTGACCAAGTGTGACATACAATGCTGAAGGTATAGGAAGCAACAGCACAGGGGTGTAATAACATGCCTTCTCTTGTGTGGAGAACGAGTGAAAGGGGAGAACCTCGGTTAGTTCTATCTATAGACGTACCTGAAGTAGGGTGCGAGTTCTATGGTGGGTCTAGGGCAGGGTTCATCCGTCACCAGCTGGAAGAGCAGGGAGGAGAGCGCCATATCAAACACCTGCAGCTCCCCCTTACGGCTTCCCACCACAAACAGGGTACCACTCGGGTGCCACGCCACCACACTGGCAACCTGTGAACCAAACAAGGATACAACATTAATCTTCAGCCATCCTCTCAAATAAAACCAAAAATGAGGTTCAAAATCTATTTTACCGTGACTGAACAGGTTGTTTAATTTGACTTGACTCATATACGGCACGGTGCTTACCAAAAATATTGAATTTCTTCAAAGGGAGTGAATTCTTATTATTCAGGGACTTTACTATCTGTACAGGATATTTGCAGATAGGGGGAAGAGAGAGGGAGAGGGAGGGAGGAGTGAGGGGAGAGAGAGAGGGAGAGGGAGAGGGAGAGAGAGAGAGAGAGAGAGAGAGAGAGAGAGAGGGAGATTGCTGGGGGAAGTGTCAGAGAGAGAGAGAGAGAGAGGGAGAGAGGGAGAGAGAGACAGAGAGAGAGGGAGAGGGAGGGGAGAGGGAGGGAGAGAGAGGGAGAGAGAGACAGACAGACAGAGAGACAGACAGACAGAGACAGAGATAGAGGAAGGCAGGCAGGCAGGGAGGAAGGAGAGGGCACTGGAGAATAGAAGACAGGTAGGACAGCAGAGCGAGAGAAACAAATAAAAGAAGCGAGCTAACAAAGAGAACAGATATTACAAGTAACAACAAGAGAGGTGCAGCACCCACCATGGAGGCTGTAGTCATCTGGGTCAGTTTCTTGTTCTCGTCATACAGCACCAGGGACCCGTCCTCACAACCAAGCAGGATCTTGTCCTCATTCGTGTTCCGTGACTGGCAGATGACTGGACCTAGACAGGAACACATTATTTGATTTTTAATATTTTTAATTATTTATGAAGTTTATTTTGTTCAATATTCGGATGTGGCAAAAGAGCTGCTCTGAGATTTTTTTTTTTTTTTTTTTTTTTTTTTTTGAAAATATTTCATTTGGCATTGGCCAAGGCCCTAGCTGTTGCATAAGGTATCTTTAGGTAAGTGTAGACAGATTAGGGAGATTCTGCAAGCATGCCTATTTCAATTACGTAACCGTATACGTATCCTTTTTTTGAATTACGTTGTATTTTTATGTATGAAAAATACATTGTGAGATGAAACATTTTGCTTGATATTTAATGTTATGTTTTTTCTGCCAAGCTTTGAAGAACTAGCTCTTTCTTCCTTTTAACATATGTTTGTTTATCAGAGACACGCATATGTTTACGTTTACATATAGGCTAGACTTGCCAGGGGCCTGAGTGGAGTCTTAAATGCAAATGGTACGTTTTGTAACGCCGTATAGCCCATTATAAGCTAGTTATTATAGATTAAATGTTTTCTTGCCTTCGAGCACACTGTGTACTTACTTCTGAGCGTCATTGATGTGACCGTTTGTCGTGTTATCTATGTAGGAAATATTAAAGCATATTTATTAGTTGATTATTATACATCAATGCTATATGAACACATATAATTATAATGAAATAAAAATAAATAAGTCGGGTTATAGAAGTACAAAATAACATCCATAGTTTTTTAATAGGGGGCTAAATAAAAAGGTAAAGAGTATACCGAGGAATAATTGAATGACAAACTAAAGATAAATACTGTTTTGTGAAAAGACATTATTTAAAAAAAATACTGTTTTTGTGATAAAACTGAGAGAATATTGCCCATGTTAAGATCAGAATTGTAATCAAAACATGGGCAGTTTTTGATCTTCAAATGAAGAGATTTCAGTCGTAAAGTTGGAAAACATAATCAAATATAAAATAATAAATCTTTCCTTTAAGGTTTAAATCAACTTTGTTAATAAAACTTATAATTTAGCTGTACACAGGTTTTAGTTTATGGTACCATTGTCTTACAGTATTGGTGTTAATATCTGTATTCTTATCTCCGACGGACAACATTGCAGAGAAGTTTATCAAACATTTGTATATAAAACATCAGAATACTGGCTCAACAACTGGCTTTACCATGTTACACAATGCAAATATCATGATGCTGTAACCTTGGGCAACTATAGGACACTTCAGCATGGACAAATGAAATCTGGTTCCTTTTTTCTTTTTTTGTTCTTATATTCTTCTTATATTTAACATGATTACAGTTAACTCATTTCATTTTAAATTCATTTGGGACTCAAGATAGTCTTGATCTTTCAAAGTTCAAAGTATAGTTTTAGTGCAATTGTGTATTATTTTGCAATGATACAAATATATTGCCATATGCTAACTTCATCCAGTAACCAAGGGGTCGGATTATCCCCAAAATGACAAGATCCTACAACGCCCCTCCTTAATTTTTACAAAGTTTTGTTGTTTCAGTTTTGCCCATGATTATCAGACCATGATACTTATGCAACAAGGTATACACATCACTATTTCATGCATTTTATTTCCATGCTTTGGAGCAACACATTTCTCAATAACTCATGCTATTAATATGGGTGCAACACAAATTGCTTTACTAATGGTAAAGCCTTGGATCCACTGAGCCGATTTTACCACGGGGGGAGAGTCGGCAGGAAAGCGGTCAGATTCAATCCAATTCTGACGGGAGCCACTCCACTGACGGCCGTCAGTCAGCTGCTTTCACCTTTCATGCACCTCCACTGGTCATGACAACAGTGTATTCCGCCTCCCACCCCCCACAACATAATCGGTTCAGTGGATAAAGGGTTTAATGATAAGCCAACTCCTAGTAATCGAAAAGCAACAAATATTGAATGCTCCCGAGCACTAGTCTCACAAAGGGGATATTTCTAATTTGATATTTCTAATTTGAAACAGAAATTTAAACATACTCAAAACGAAGTAGTGTTATATTTTGGCACTTAGCTTTATTTTGTAATAAATAATTCAAAGTGTTGGATTATGAAAAGGGCAACTACTGAATTTCTTTCACGAAAAGGAGAGATCTCAAGAGGGTACAACCATGGAATTTGGATAAATAAAGATAATGTCAAAAATGATATCAAGAAAATCAACAAAAATAATTTCAATAATAATAAATCGAACTATTACTTGAAAAAACTATCCTTCACCTGATAAAAGCAAAGGTAACGAATGGCCACCAGCCATTAACCTAATTTGGAGGCATGTATTTTAAACAAGAAACAAACCCGATAGCATTCAATATATTTGGCTCTCAATATTTTCTGGAAATTGACAAACTGGCAAATAGCTGCTGCAAAATTGGCTGTTAGTAAAACGGACTAAACGCTACAAAATATTTCCTATGTAGGTTTCCAAGGAAACAGCACAGGGGGTAAACAAATATTTCCCCGGGTGCCCGGGCCACCAATGGGGGCGGGCAATACGAGGAATGGGGTCCAACTCTGAGTCATACTCCACACAAAGTAACCATTTGGATATTCACTGACATTTCCTTGGGTATGCTCTTAATTGACAGTCTGCGTCAATAGCTGATTTGCATGTCTATTATAATGCATGGTGCGCATGTCTGTTACAATGCATGGTGGGATGGATTCAGTTCAAATCTGACATACAAATATTTAGCAATATTTTTATCGAAAAATGCAAGGATTTTGATTTAAATGATCTACTAAAACCATGGCCATGATGGAAAAGATGAAGTCTTGTTTTATGGGAACATGGCTATGTACATGAACTCATTGTTAAGTAGTCCATGCTGAACATAACATGTTTTACATAGCTTTTACACTGATATACAACTGCCATAATTCCATGGGAATATTTAAATCCAAAATAATTTCGAAATAAAACCAAATTCTTTAAAATTGAACTCGAATGAATGCAAAAAGAGCTGAAATATTTGGTCAGTTTAAGAGTAGCAAAAAGGGTTACTTTGCGAGGTTGGAGTATAACTGAGAGTGGCCAAGGTTTCTACATGTAGTATACAGTGAATGGTGGCTAGCTGATACCTGGGCTTCCTCCACACTGTGTCGGTGCTCCTGTTGTAACATAACATCAAGTGATTAGGCATGCGTATTGGGGCGGGCAAGGATGCAGAGGATGGACACTTGCAAGTTGCAGGAGTAATGCTTATGGGGGTTTCTAGTCTATTTTAAGGATCTGCTCAGGGAGAGAACCCTCTCTTATATTGAAGGACAAGGGGACGAGATACGGCAAGACAAGAGTGATGTGTGGGTCTTTCTATGTTGTAATCAGGGAGGAATATTTCAGGTGTCCAGAACATGTAGAATTGGGGTTCAAAGAATAAACATTTAATCAATAGAGTGAGTGAGTGAGATTGGTTGCTTTACGCCCTTATCAACACATTTAATATGGTTATATCAAGGGCGGGAGAGCTGAGAGGGAGTGAGTGAGTGAGATTGGTTGCTTTACGCCCTTATCAACACATTTAATATGGTTATATCAAGGGCGGGAGAGCTGAGAGGGAGTGAGTGAGTGAGTGAGATTGGTTGCTTTACGCCCTTTGATTTGCATTGGTTATTATTAGCCAATGGGGCTGCATGGTCTTCGATCACCGGGCCTACTAATCCTATATAAACTCATTCATCCATGTACTAACCCTCATTCTTTCACTCGCTGCGCTCGGGGCAATACGTTGGCATATACAGCGCACACACCTACGCCGCTTCGCCACTACACCCCACCACCCTCTACCTGGGATACCTGTCACACCACGCGGTCCCTTGACCCTTCAGTGTGACTAGGAGTCATACACACAAAAGCTATTGCCCGCAAAGGCCACCGGCAATTATTGTAAGTAGAAACCTTTACACAATCTTAGCCATGGCAGCTCGTGGGTCCACCCAGTCCGAGGGGGATGCAGCCGATATTGAACCTGTTGATGTAAAGAAGTTAACTAATAAGGAGCGACTAGCTAGGCTAGAAGACAATATAGAGACAATGGCTAAGGCAATGGCCGTTCTGGCAAAGCAGAATAACGATAAAAAGGAGGACTCTGTTAACAAATCAAAAACCTCCTCTCCTATTCGACCTTCAGGCACTGTGAAACAAAACTTATTCGAGAACTATGAAATTAGCGACATTGTAGATAAAGACACTTCTCGCCAAAATCATTTTGATAACATGTCCTTCCTTAAGACCCAGGGAAATGCAAACCGGGCAGACGCTTTGCTACGTGCCCTACACCCTTCACTAGGCAAGACCACCGGTAAAGAAACATACGACCCTTACCTTCATAAAATCTCCCGCTACCCTATGCCTCGCCATTTTCTCCCAAATGATCTCCAAAAAGGGGTTAAAAAACGTGATAGCCACGATGACTTGACACTTCCAGAGTTTTTAATTGGTTTCACCAGAATGATTCGTAAGGAAAAGATTACAAACCCCACAGTAGTAGCTATGATTGGTCATTTGGGACAATTGGGGGAGGACCTTACTCGATTTGACTGGGAGCATATGCGTACATGGTCTAACACAATCTTGCACGATATCGGGCAGGAGAACTATGATTGGCGGGATTCCTCAAGGATCTCATCTGAGAGGACCAGGGCAAACGTTATAGCTTCTATGAACTCTTCCCATATAGACAAATCTAACGTCTGTCCCCAATTTAACAAAGGGAGGTGCCACAACACAAAATCTCACGGAAGTACGCACATACATGCATGTGCTTACTGCTGGCTCGCATATGGGGTGGAACACGACCACCCCATTACTGCATGTAATAAAAGGAAGGGCCAGGGCAACAACGGAGGCTCTCAGCCTCAAAGACCCAGTCAAAATAACCAAAACGCTAAGAAGGGCCAAAACTACAAAAAGTCATCGGGTTCCAATGACAGATCATTTGCAAAAAACGAATAATCCCTTCCCCCCCAAACGTAAGTTTCACTATCGCAGACCACTGCCCCCCGCTCACAGCGGGGCAATCTAACATTCAAATCAGCGAAAGCTTCTCTCATACCACCCCCCCTCACGATAAACATATTGATGACATAATGAAAATCCAGGTAGACGAGATTGTGACCAGACGATCTCAACCCTGCCCGGTATTGGGGGAGGAGGGGGTGTATGAGGGCATCGACCCAGTAGCGGTCACCGGTGAAAAAACAATTAGTATAGATGATCCTAGTATAACCCAGCAAAGGAGGCTATACTGGCCAAAACTTACGGGGGAGGGAAGGGACCTTGAAACTCTCAAAATCTATGACACAGTCCGGGCTACAGGTAGGGCTAATATGTTGGAGGCAAAGGTAAAGGTAACTTCCCTTCTAAAGCCAGAAAACTGGGAGGCCATAGCCACGGGCCACCCAGACGACAGAATAGTGCTAGATGGGATTACATACGGATTCCCCCTCCAATATACAGGCCCGGTCTTGGACCGACCAAACAAATCCGCCCATAGCTCCGGTAAACAATTCCCCGCAGCCATAGACAAATATCTAGAAACAGAAACAGTAAACAATGCAATGCTAGGCCCATTCGAAGACGGCCCATTCGAATGGTATAACGTCTCACCTATCATGACAAGACCAAAGTCAGACCCTAGTAAAAAACGCATAATCATAGATCTCTCATACCCGCCAGGAAACAATGTAAATGACTATGTCGCTAAAAACTCAATGTTTGGAAATATACACGACCACACTCTTCCCACTATCCCCGAGGCAGTGGATACCATTAGAGGCATGGGTTTCCAATGTACCCTGGCTACAATTGACATCCAGCGAGCATACAGGAATATTCCTACATGCCCGCTGGACTATCCGCTTCTTGCTATATCACACAGAGGCAAGATATACATTGATAAAGCAATGCCATTCGGCTCGCGTAACAGTTCGCTCTATATGCAGAAGATAGCAAACTTTGTAGTTCGGGCATTAAAACAAAAGGGCATACACGCGTATATGTTTCTTGATGATATGCTAATAATACACCAGTCAGAACAGGACCCCCACGCTCAATTTGCCCAGACACTCTCACTATTTCGCAATTTGGGTCTCCCAATAGCATATGAAAAGATACAAGCCCCCTCCCCAAGAGTAACATACCTGGGAATAAACATCGACTTGTCAAAAAGGGAACTCTCAATCCCTCACAAGAAGGTACAGGAATTTCTTGCTCTCATCAGGTGGGCTATTCGCCAAGAAACACTAACTCTAGTCCAAATTCAATCGATAGTGGGAAAAATAAATCACTTGGGAAAATGCGTTTCACCGGCACGTTTATTCATGGCTAGGATCCTTGAAACCCTTAGGCAAAATTACACCAACCACACCGTCCCGGTCACAAAACCACTTGTGGCCGACTTGAAGTGGTTCTTTCGCTTTCTGGTGACTTATAATTGCAAATCAATCATACACACCAGCCCACCGGTCAAATCAATTGTGGCCGACTCCTGCCTCACAGGCGGGGGCGCCTCCGACATGACAAACTATTATGAATTGGTCTATCCACACAAGATTGCTGTGAGCTACCACATATCCATTCTCGAATGTTTAAATTGCTTAGTCGCTCTCAGAATGTTTGTGTCTGAGAAGGACAGGAATACTACAATTGAACTGTGCTGTGACAATTCCGCAACCATTCACACACTGAGGGCGGGGCGGGCACGCGACCCCGTACTCTGTGCAATAGCAAGGGCTGTGTGGTGGATACAGGCCAAATACAACTTGCATATTGTATACACTCACGTCCCTGGTGTTGAAATGATCTTAGCCGATGCTCTCTCTCGGGCACATACATCCCAAGAATACAGAGCCACAGCAGACGAACTTATAACTAAACATAAAATCAAAAAACTTACTCCTCCTGTCTATGTGACTAATTTCAAGCAATTTATTTAACAGATTCGGGACTCGACTCATATCTCAGGGCAGCTGAGAGCCGGATGAACCAAGCATATCGCCCGGGTACCATCAAGAACCACAGATACATCCTCAGACTCTACGTGGGCATGGCCACACAATTTCGTCAAAACTACCACAACCCATCGGTGCAACTGGTCGCGGCCTTCATCGAGCAGGCAGCTCGTTCGGCCCGCACCGCGATGGGTGTAGCATCACTTGTCTCATCACTAAAGGCTATCTTACAAAGGCTTGATATTCCAACAGGGGCCTTTCAATCGCGCCAGGTCCAACTACTATTGAGATCTATATCTATAAACAAGAGGACCCCGGCAGTCCAGAGGCCTCCTATCACACCTCAGGACCTCAGGCGCATTCTACAGGCGCTTCATTTCAACCCATACTACTACCAATATGCGGTTGCTTTCCTCCTGCTATTTACTACAAATATGCGCCAGTCAAATATAGCCCCAAGAACACAGAGACAACTTGACACCACAAGACAGGTGACTACAGACGACCTGACTATCAACAAGGAGTCTATAGTCATAAATATTAAATGGTCAAAAGCCCAACAGACTGTCGCCAACCAAGCCTCTTTGACCATTCCTCGGGCAGCCGACAAGCAGCTGTGTGTAGTCCACCATCTCACAAGGTTATACAAGATATCCCCGCCCTCCCCAAATGCCCTCCTCCTCCGCTTTAGAGACAAAACTCCAATGACGACGCAACACCTAGTCTCCATATGGAAAAAGGCGGTGGCTTCAGCTGGCATTGATCCCACCACCACGTTACACTCCCTAAGGAGGGGGGGCAGCCTTTACTTACAAGAAAAAGGCGTGGATATTCCAGACATTGCAAAGCACGGTGGCTGGAAAAGTGGAGCCATCTTTCGTTACGCGAGAAACCCCTCCACTATCTCTACACTCCAGGCACTAAAGTCCCTCTCATGAACTACAAGCCTTGCCTTTGGCTTAAAACTACACATCTGCTTCAAACATCAATTGCCATTGTCAATCACGCTGCCATGTTTATCGATGATTACCTCTTAACTTAATCATCAATTTACAATTGTCTTATCACTTTTATCAAGGATCAATCAAACAAATATATTGATCTCTTATCTTCTTATTATACATCAAAGTTTATTTATCATCCATGTATTTACCAACTCATTCATCATATTTAATAAATATTATAAATAAACTTTTATTCTCCAACCCGGTGTCCGTCTTAGTCCATGTGATTTGCATTGGTTATTATTAGCCAATGGGGCTGCATGGTCTTCGATCACCGGGCCTACTAATCCTATATAAACTCATTCATCCATGTACTAACCCTCATTCTTTCACTCGCTCCCACCCACCACATTCCCTTTTTCTTAACTTTCAATTTATATATTTTCAGGTGTCCTCAACTCCATCGAGCGACACCTCCTCCAAGCAGCTTAAAACTACACATCTGCTTCAAACATCAATTGCCATTGTCAATCACGCTGCCATGTTTATCGATGATTACCTCTTAACTTAATCATCAATTTACAATTGTCTTATCACTTTTATCAAGGATCAATCAAACAAATATATTGATCTCTTATCTTCTTATTATACATCAAAGTTTATTTATCATCCATGTATTTACCAACTCATTCATCATATTTAATAAATATTATAAATAAACTTTTATTCTCCAACCCGGTGTCCGTCTTAGTCCATGATCAACACATTTAATATGGTTATATCAAGGGCGGGAGAGCTGAGAGGGAGGCAGTTTATGATCATACCCAGGAAATAGAGATAGAGAAGAAGGGAGAGAGACAGAGAAAAGAGACAGAAAGGCAGTTTATGGTCATACCCAGGACCGTTTAATCAATAGATTAGGGTGAAGGTTATTTAATAGATTCCAATATAGTTCAAGCTCCATAAAATGCTTCTCCAGGCCCTACGACCAAAGTGTCCATTTTCCAGGCTTTGAATTCATTTTTTTCAAATTCAAGGCTTTTCCAGGCCCCTCAGAGATCCTGCGTGTGTGTGTCTTTCTATATTGTAATCAGGGACGAATATTTCAGGTGTCTAGAATTGGGGTTCAAAGAATGAACATTTAATCAATAGATTAGATTGAAGAATTAATCCCTAATTGTCTTCATTTATTAATTGAAAAGTAAATAGTTATCAATTTTCAGGTATAAGAGGTTTGTGATAGGAGTTATCCAAAAACAGAATAACTCACTTGGAAAACAATCATTTGTAACTCGTTATTACAGCAAATCAAACTATTTAATTCTTGGGACTATTGTTCTAATTAATCAGTTTTGTATCATGCTTGAGTTATACAGTGGAACCTCGCATAAAGACCACCTCTCTATAGAGACCACCCCTCTATTAAGACTTGTACTTGTTTCTCACAGTCCCAAATTGCTTTTCTCTTATTAGATTAGCCTCTCTAATGAGACTACCTCGCTATGAGACCACAAATCGTTCAGTCCCAATAGTTCAGTCCCAATCGTTCATTCTCAATAGAGAGGTTCCACTACATACTCAAATGCAGGCAAAGCACTTAAAGATAAATACCAGTGTTGTCAGCACTGCAGCAGGCGGGAATTCAAGGAACTAATGCATGAAACAATAGAATTCAATATATTTTGTTCAAACTTTGTATTGAGAAAGAACATGGTTGGGGGAATACAAAATGCCAAAAAAACTGGATATTATCATATCATTTTGTGTTTTAGGGATGAGTGAAGTTTACTTCCCTTCACTATTGATTTCAATGGGGGAAGCTCATTGTGATACAAGTTTAGCTGAATAACTTTTTTTTTAGTTCAATGACCCCTTATTTTTTTTAATTGGGAGGGTAGAATAATATGTCAGCAATGTATATGCAGATTTAAAAGAAAATCGTATGATTCAATCATATGCTATTGGGGAAAATGCAGAAAATACCCGTTTTTCCATAGACTTCTATAGTGAACAGTAATAAATTTCAGTGGTCCCTGAAATAAAAACTAATCCAATGGCATATGGTTTTGGGGGGCTTTATGGGTTCTTCCAACCATGTTCTTTCTAAATCCAAAGTTTAAAGAAAATTCCATGATTCATTCATTTTTTAAGTGAACACTGGTATTTACCTTTAACAATATGCTTCGGGTTCAGACCAGCTAACAACTAGGTTGGCGGGGGAGGAGGGTATCGTCACAACAACTGTATACAAAATGTAAAAGTTTATTTTCCAATAATGCTGATATCTTTAGAAATAAGATATTTTGATTTTGCCACTGTTTTAAACAAGAGAAAATCTTTTATTCAAGACAAAAGTTGGAGCTCAAAAGAAACATCATGTTTCCATTTTTCAGAACTTCGAAAGGTGTTGCTGATTAACTTTTTTGCGGTAAAAGAATATTACAAAATAGTGTTTTTCTATGTAGAGGTGTGTGTGAACCAGAATCGTATTTACAGTCTAGGCCCAAAGATGACAGAGTCCCTTCAAACAGAGGGAAAGCCTCTCGCCTTAAACCACAAAGTGCCTTTATAATTCCATTAAGACCGCAAAATGTCATTACAATCTCATCAGAACGCCTATTCCTAGGCCAGGAAACCGATTAGCGAAGTAGGCGTCCAATCACTGACATACAATTCTTATCTGATCTGAGGGTTTGGGCCTGGACTGTTTAGTGTTACATGTAGGGAATCATTGGTGAGGGAATGGTGACGGGGGACGGTGACATGCTAGTGGGGGAGACTGTGAGGGAGATGTATAACAAGTAGAGGATAGTTATATTTATAAATATAAAACTTTTATTCAATAAACATAGGTCACATTTCTGTTTTAATGCAAAACTGAAAAGGAATGGTCCCTCTCAATGTACTTATTCGCTGAGATCTTCCTGGTATCCCTTTTAAATCATATTATAATATGGGAAAAGATATGGGTCAGATTTTCAGAAAATGTACAATTGGCAGATCTACACAATAAAGAAATTCTCCTACATTAGGCTGCAAAACGAAGAATACCGGGTATATCTGAGTATATTTGGGATCCCATTGATTTAAAGTATCAGTTTTGTTATGTTAAACTTCATTTTGAAGCTAAATTTTGTCTTAAATGTGAGTTATTTGAGAGGATTGGTGAAAGTGAATTGTACATTTTCTGAAAATCTGACCTATAATATTTACCTTGGGCCTGGCACTGTCGTAGGTACAGATGTCTGTAGCCATCTCCCCACCCCCGGCTGGGGCCTGCTCCACCGTCTGTATCAGGTGCGGCTGACACATGCTGCAAACAAGGGTAATATATAGATGGAACCTAGCAAGGGGGAAGTCTGTACACTTGTTATTGACCGAGGGAGCGCGGGAAGATAGAGGGCGTTAGCCCGAGATCTTCTGCGCTCCCGAGGTCACTAACAAGTGTACAGACTTCACCCAAGCTTTGTTCCATATTTATTACACCCCATTAATAAATAAAAAATATAATTAATTAAAAATAAAAGAAGTAATTTAAGTTTTTGGTGGACCTACTTGTTGTATGCGCCAAGGGTGACATAACTCACATGTTATGCACCACTTTGACCAAGTGTGACATACAATGCTGAAGGTATAGGAAGCAACATCACAGGGGTGTAATAAAGAATAAAAGGCTGGATTAGAGTTTGTTTTCTATACCCTGTCTCCCATAGCGAGGGAGGAAGATAGTATAGCCGAGTAGAGGAATATCAAAGGATACCTGATCTACATCAGCATGTAATGACCTTTAGTCCCCGTTGGTTGGTCTGAGCTGGCCCGTTATAGACGCATAGAGGGCCAGTGGTCACTACCGGTCCCGCTGGCCCTCTATGCCTAGAGAACTTCCAGTAAACAGCCCAACCAACGGGGACTAAAGCCATTAGAGCCTTCGTTTATTGTCCTCGCTGGCCCTCTATGCCTTCGGGAACCTTCGGGATTCCCGTCAGGCATAGAGGGCCAGCTCGGACAATAAACTCAGGCTCTAATTGCCCAATAGTGGAAACTAGGTATTAAATATATTTCAATGTAAAGCCACCAGGTGGCCGCATCGTCGTATTTACTAGATTGAATCATTCTATAAAGAGAGGATAGTTGTAGTATAACACCATATTATGTTAAAAAGATTGTGCTATTATAAACATTTAAACACTTGTTATGTACTGAGTATGCAATATATTTGAACTTGTCGAATGAGACATATCACAAAATAAAAATGTGAGAATTCGTACAATAAAATTTAAAAAAAAAAAAAAAAAAAAAAAAAAAATCTCTTGGCCACAGAGACCGACTGTACTGAAGGCCATATTTGTGACGTGTTTCAGAAATATGAGTCACAAGTCGCAAAAAATGGATTTTCAGATTTCATCATATTTGAAAAGATGAGATCAAGCCGATTCCAATGAATGTAAACAGTAGGAAATTAAATAAGTACTTCTATATTTTAAATTTGATATTTTTATTTTTGAAACAAAGGATTGTGATATTTCTTGGTGGACATTTACTAGTAAAGTAGCTAAATATACTCTATAAGATGACCTTAGAAATGCATGGATATATGTTATACACCGTCTTGATATTTCACACATACATTGGAATCCTACAACCACAAGGGCTAGACACCAACAAAATCAAAATATTTAAACAAAGATATCTTGTAAATAAATGACTTGGAGAAATATTAATGTTGCGACTAGTGACTCACTTTCCTGGAACACCTCACACATAAGTGTGTGTTTTCTAATATTTGTTTTCTAATGTTTGCACTGATATTCACAATTTTTTTTCAGGGCTCTCGAAATCCATTCAATATTATCATGCAATGAGCTACGAAATTGATTGATTTGGGGACATAGTTTCATGGCAAAATATGTTTTAGAGACTACTTCACATTTAATTACGCCACATGAAATGTAAGTATTTGAAAAGGGTATTGGAAAACGCTGGCACAAGTTTAAGGACTTTGATCTCTACTATTCTGTACAAACGGTTTCTGTTCAGGACCCTCAGCCACAATAAAAACACTAGTATTAGCATCTTTTACGTTGATTACATTTTCCCTTACATTATTAAATTCCCAATATCACTGATATCGTTGCGTACAAACCTGAAGCACACAGAGAGAGGATCACTTTCTGTTCTTGTGTAGGAAACGATATCCAGTCTAGTTCTGCAAAACAAGTACAAAACAGGTTTAATAATGCTACATTCTCAATCAACATCAGTCAAAAACTAAGACTTTCTCATTTTTGTTCCTTTTTTCCAACCCATCTAAAAGTCACTTGATTTAAATTTTGGAGGATCTTGACCAGTTATTTTTGCTACATGGCTTCATAAAAGTTCAAATTTATATTTCTGAGACCCGCCCAATTCCTTTCCTGTGCTGGTTTCACTAATTATTGCTCACCATCTGACATTTTTTCTCGGCCAATTCGACTTCAAATTGTTGTATACACAGTAAATATAATGTACAATATATAATCATAGCAGAATATGGATAAATACGGTCTTATAAGTCATAATATGAGTAATATTAGTAAGATTGGTTTTGTTGCTCTAATGTCAATATCCATGTATTATACATGTTTCCATAACACATATCCCCGTCTTTCCCATCATGCATTTGGTTTTCATAGATCATTTATAAAAGCTATGATATTGGTGAAAACATGTCACATTTCATCAGAATCCATCCCAGGATGCACTGTAACAGACATGCGCAGTGGCACATGCAAATCCCCTATTGGGTGGAATCGATATTAAAATTACAAAACTCTCAGCTACATGAATAAAATGGTAAAAACAAATGTGATCCGTTTTAGGAAAATGAATCATAAATCGCAAAATATGGATTTTGAGATATCACCATATTTGAAAAGAGGAGATCAAGCCGATTCCAATGATAATAAACACTAGGACACCTAATATACATGTATTTCTATATTTCTAGTTTGATATTTCTATGTTTGAAAAAAAAGGTTTGCAATGTTTCTGGATTGGTAATTACCAGTAAAGTAACTAAATATACTCCATACAAAAAAGCCCTTCAAAACGCAAGAATATATTTAATACAATGTCCTGAAATTTGGTACATAGATTCATATGACTATAAGTGCTAAACTCCATAAGAATTAGAACATTACAACCAAGAGATCTTGTGAAAAAAACACGTTGAAAAATATCAATTTTGCGACTTTTGACTCATTTTCCTGAAACACATCACAAATAGTTATAGTTATTTACTGGTTGAGGGTGAGGAGGACGAGGTTGGCTCTCTCCCTGTCTCCTGTCATGGGTGACCAGGGCCACGCTTCCTCACTAGCTGTAGGCCACCATACAATCACCTGCAAATAAAGTTTGATACATGGGTCAAGTATTCAGAAAATGTACAATTGGCCTTCACCAATCCCCTCAAAAAACCCAAATTTCAGACAAAGATCAGGTTCAAAATACAGTTCAATATAACCAGACAGATTTATTGGATAAATAGAATACTGAATACACTCAGATATACTCAGTATTTATCATTTTCCACTCTAATTGAGCAGAATTTGAGAGATGTGTTGAAATGTAGATTGTGTATTTTCTGAAAATCTGACCCTTATGTTAAGGACACGAGTCAAATTCAATAAAACAAAAACAAAATCCACTCCCCAGTAGTTGTATTCATTAAGAAAATTATATCTGCCTATAATCATTTTTATTAGTTAAGGAGAATCGAAATTTTTATATCATTATGTTTTTTTTTACATTTTTTACCAGGACTAGTTCACCTTACGGTGGTCTTCCACTAGTACATAGTGGGAGGAGGAGGTTGAACTGCAGCCGTGTCTGGGTTCGAACCCACAACATGCTGGGCATGCCAGTGAGCCAACCTAGCGCTTTAGACCACTTGGCCACCCCAACCCACATCCCCACTGTTAAGGTATGATTCCACTGGCTCGCTTGTATATGTGCTCATGGCTTGCTCTTGCTGCGCTTGTTTTTAGTGCGCTTGTCATTCGCTCTAGGTCCGCTTTAATTTTTAGCGCAATACAAGCACAGAGCGATTCTACTGGTTTGCTTCTTTCCTTATGAAATCAATGGTAAATCCCTTGGTGCGCTCTCACTGCGCTCTTTGTCCGCTTGTTCAACAGGCAGAAAGAGCGTTGTGTTGCTGCGCTCATATCAAACACAACAGATATGAGCGCAACGCCCTGCGCTCTTCTAAAGAAGCGCACATAGCCACTTTTTAGAGCGTACATAGAGCGCAGTAACTGATTCCACTGGCTCGCTCTGGTTTCGCTCAATCTTCGCTTGTTATGCGCTCAAGACAATAAAAAGGAGCGGGCCATGAGCGGACCCAAAGAGCGAGCCAGTGGAAACGCAGCCTTACTGTTATATCTCTCTATAATTGTTTTTATTCGTTGAGGAGAATCGAAATTTAAGTATAGGGACGCTGCTTAGGAAAAGCCACATTTTTATACAAGGTCAAACCAGATTATAAAAAGCCTTTCAATCAACAGAAATCATGGTCGTTATACTTCAAAGGGAACTGGAGTATTGTCCAAATCCGTAGTTCGTACACTTATGTGATGATAAAAATAAAGAACTTTTCGTTCGTTCAAAACAAAGTATTCAGTTTTTCAAGGGCCTAAGAATCACTAAACACCGAATAGAGCAATGATTTTGATATCGTATTCTAATTCAGAGGTGGCAGTTGACCGTTTAAAAAGGGAAGATATTTTTTCTTGTTTTTTTAAAGGATTGTATTCCACATTCCTGCCAGCTGTGCACATACATGACTAATTGCAATAAACGTTTACCCCATTTTATATTTATTGTGTATTTTCGAATTTTCTTACTCTTCATCTTTAACAATCTAACAAGTGATAAAGCCAACGCTTCAATGCTTCAGAAAAAGGGAAGATTTTAAACTTGGTGATTGAAACTGGGGATACTACTTCCCACATGCATTACCCAAGAGCCCTCTTAGAAAGGGCTCTAGCGAAGGCGGAAGCATTGGACAGGGATGACCTCCAGAAAGCCAAACCCGCCACAGAACCAAGGGATGAGAACACTGAGAAAAGATTCTATTTCATCAGTACATTCAATCCATCAAACCCAGATATCAAAGACAAGATTCGAGAAAACTGGCCACTAGTAGAGCGCACGAAAACCTCCAGATTCCTGAAAGACTGTAAACTAGTCTTTGGTCACAGGAAAAACCAAAATCTTGTTATATTCATGCTATGAATATAGTGTTATATTATGTACTAATTAGGTGACAGTTGTCACACCTTTGTGGATCTCTTGATCCACAAATCTTACCCTGTCTTAGGGGACCTGGTTCCCTAAGACTCACCATAGGTTCGAGTTTTGCAAAAGAGTATCCGGTACCTGGGGAAGCCAGACTGTAATCCCTAATACTCACTATGTAATCACCCATATACTTAACCATGCCAGTAATCATTAATTACTTTATGTGTGAAATCTCTAGGATACTATATATCTTGCTTATAACCATTAGCTCTATGTATAACCACTTGTGTGTATTGTTTCCTAGGCACACTATATATAGTCCCTGTACTCAACTGACCTGGAAAGAGGTTCTCCTTATATGGATATGCCCATATATAGACATATAGAAATGTGTCATGCTCTCAGGACTAGGTAGACCAATTGGGGAGTTGTACACTAAGGGCCAATTGGAAGCCAGTACTCTGGTATCCAATCAGAAAGGCCGACGCAAATATATACCTTATATCCTATATATGGGTCAGATTTTCAGAAAATGTACAATTCGCCGTCACCAATCCTCTCAAATAACCCAAATTTCACACGAAAATAAAGTTCAAAATACAGTTCAACCTAACCAAACAGATTGCTAGAATCAATGCCATGCCGAATATACTCGAATTTACCTAGTATTGACCATTTTTTAGCTTAATTTAGCAGAATTTACTAAACGTGTACAGCTGCTAATTGTACATTTTCTGAAAATCTGACCCATATGCCTTATATACCTTATATACCATATATACCATATATCCTATATAACTCTTATAACCTTTATATGAATGTGGTAGTATAAATATGAGCCAGCTGATGTAAAGGACAGACAGAGAGGGAGAGAGACCAGCAGCTACCAACTCCAAGAGTGATCCTCCGCGTGTCCAGTCAAAGTGCTACCAGCATGACTTGGGAACAGAGGAACTGGGACAAAGCTATTATACCAAATTAGCTGTGCGGCTAACATGGACTCTAAACATTTCAACATTTCAACTCTCACTTTTCAGACTTAAGGGTGGTATCCATTACACTTGATTCTGTACCGTTTCAATGGATTTGTAAATAAACCCACTACCTACAATACAACTTGGACTTATCAATCAACGGAGTCTCACTGGCTATTTAATACTCTGTATTTTAGTCAGTGATGAGCACGCGTGATATATTTAATTAGCTAAATTCTTTATGTTCTCACACGAACCCCTAGTGCGAAACAAATCTGAGGGATCTACTAGTCAAGGCGTCGACAATACCACCAAGGACCACGCATGTGACAGAAGAACACAAATGCAAATGTCCAAATCATTGCCGATACTGCCCTCTGATGAACACCACAGGCACACTTTGGATCAGAACCCTGCAACGGAACGTGCCCAGTCACAAGCATGTCAATTGCAGAACTAACAATCTGATCTACATTATCACCTGTAAGACCTGCCAAATACAATACGTCGGTCAGACCAAGAACAATATTGTATCTAGATTTGGCGCACATCTCTTCGACATTGAGAAGAACAATGATACCACGGTTGCTAGGCATCAAAACCAAGCACACCCGGAAATAGGAGAGAAAGGAAACAACATCTCTATTTCTATACTCACTTTAGTCAAGGCAGAAGCGTCAAGCGATGCTGCCAGAGAAGTAAGAAATCGGGAAGAAAAGAGATGGATTTCCAGACTAAAAACTCTGGTACCTACGGGACTGAACATTTTGGACTAACTCACCAAAAAATGTTGAGAATTTTTCCCAACACGTTCCTAATTGATTATCCCAGAAAAGTCAGTAAACAAGGCTACAACTAGAGCTTTTCTAGTTTGGACCAAGGTCCTACCACACTTCTACCTTCCCCAATAAATGCCACTCCCACATCAACCTGGGAGCAGACATTTGATGATTACTCCAATCATATATGGGATCTCAGCCTTTAAAAAGCTGAAAGCTCTACCCAACTCCACCTCCTCACCTTTGGGATTTGAAATAATCCATCGGAGTTATCAGCATAAAATTTCTAGCTGAAGAAACACTTATGAAAAATTGGCCCAGTGTTACAATTATTTTTTAACCAATGTGGCCACACTCACGCCTGATGAGACCGCTGTTGGTCGAAACCACCTACACCCCAACCAAGGTGAATATAATTGAACAAATTTTATTAGTTCACATCAATTTCATCACTTATATGGATTCGAGCTACTTCAGAATCCAAAAGGGAATCCCTCCAGAATCCCACAAAGCCAGGGCATCCCCACTCGGGGATGCCCGATGACGTAACAATAGGGGTTACCATGTTCTCTATGCAACAATCAACGTTGCCATATAAAGAGCTCGGGTAGAACACTCGATAGAGGCACAGCCTCAGTTGTGGTAGCGCGATCGAGGCGTCAACACGTCGAAATTCAATACTTCCCACATGTACGTTGTGCTGTATCGAAACCTTCTATAAGTGCAGACAAGTTTATTACCTGATCTTTGTGCATGTTGCTAAGGAGCTGACGCTTCAGTTTCCGACCAACAGGACCAGGTAGTTCGGTTTGGGATATCTAGGAACAAAACAAAATATTTGCAATAGAGAAAATAATGATCGCCCAGTAGTGGTGTATGGTGAGTGCCCTAGTGGCATCGTACATGCTGCCTTCCTACATAGGAATTCCGCTAAACCCCCAATGCTATCACTCCACCGAGTTGCTGAAGGGCCTTGGCTGACAAGGGACTGATGCAGGCCGCTTCTGATACATGGGTAAGATTTTCAGAAAATGTACAATTGGCAGCTGTGCACATTTAGTAAATTCTGCTAAATTAGACTGAAAAAGGGCCAATACTAGGTAAATTCGAGTATATTTGGCATTGCATTGATTCTAGCAATCAGTTAGGTTAGGCTGTACTGTATTTTGAACTTTATTTTCGTCTGAAATTTGGGTTATTTGAGAGGATTGGTGACGGCGAATTGTACATTTTCTGAAAATCTGACCCACATAGCTCTACCCTATATTCCAATACAAGGTTTGGGTCTACTCTGGGGTAGATGGACACGCCATTCAGTCAGTCAATTAATAATCAACCTTTTAAAGGTTTTTATAGGTAATTTAAAAGACATAATTATGGGAAATTAATATACACATTTTGGTAATAGATAGAAGGAAATCCATTAACTAAAGGGCAACTTTCATCCCTGTATGTGGGTCAGATTTTCAGAAAATGTACAATTCGCCTTCACCAATCCTCTCAAATAACCAGCATTTAAGACAAAAATGAGCTTCAAAATGCAGTTTAAGATAATAAAACAGATAATTTAAATCAATGTGATAATAAATATACTCAGATATACCCGGTATTCGTCATATTTCAGCCTAATTTCCTAAATGTGTTGAGCTGCAAATTGTACATTTTCTGAAATTCTGACCCATATGTTGATCTTTATCGGCAAAGCAATTAAACGTAATAATAATAATATACCTTTGGTTCATAAGTGGTCAACTTCTCCAGTTTGCGTGCAGCTTCTACAGGAGGCCGTTTGGTGAAGCAGACACAGTCTAGCCTGGCTCGGTCAGGGTACACGTACACGAGGTACTGGTCGCTGACCAACACTAGAACATTAGAATTAGATTAGGAGTGAATGACTCGGCCGTCTGCCAACTCTCAAACATGATAGTCAATAAGAGACTATGTTGACAAAACTGATCAACATTAAAGGCTGATGTGACCAGTGTTCGTCAGAATGCAAATCACACCATGCCACCCATTGACGCAATGTTTGTATGAGAGGGACACCAGGAGTGTTCGTAAGAATGCAAATGGTCTCCCTATCAAGCAAACAGTCTGCACACCAAGCTGTAATATGTAATAACTAATGAATCTACCAGATAGAATAACTGAAATGTATATAATAATGTAATTAGATGTAAAAGGGACCTCCTGGTAGAGCTATGATTAGCCTAGAATGTGGTACCCATTTCCAGATATTGTATTGACTATATTGATGTAACTGTAATTGAACTGGAAATAAACAATATACATACATACATACATACAATGAGTAATGGTTGCTTAATGTTTTAATTCCCCATACTAATATTTCTGTTAACGTTCTGTCATATATTAAATATCTGTAAACGATAATTATTCAGAAGTCTTCTTAATTCTCGTTGTGTTATAAAAGATATAAATACTTAAGGAATTGATTAACTTAGATATGATTGATTAATTTAAAGGGTTGGAGGCCTAATTGAAATATCTAAGTCCACTACCAACATGGTTAATTAAACAACCAAGGACTCAATTAAGGAAAGTTAAATTAAACAATTAAAGAAAAGTCAATTAAGGAAAGTTAATTAAAAAGACATGACCAATTAATATAGGCATGCCATAATGTATACACTTCTTTACATATCGGTGTAATACCTATATTATTTTAGCCCAAGCGGCTCTGCTTTGTTTATGTATGTGTACCATCAACCTGGGGTTGCACCCTCAGCTCCACTCCACGGATCGGACAATAGACAGATAAATAGTTACCATTAATTGTCTGACTTATCTAGTCGTGCTTTGCCCTTTCTCCTCAACCTCTATACTATATTAATATCAATAGTATAAAATGACATCACAGTGGGGTGCTCTGGTGCTCTGGTGACTTGTCCAGGTCTATTGGTGAGTGACTCTTATTGGAGTCAATGACCAGTGAGTTTGTTATTGTCCTCCATACATTGGTCAGATTTTCAGAAAATGTTCAATTCAACTTCGCCAATCTTCTCAAATAATCCAAATTTCAGACGAAAATAAAGTTTAACCTAATCAAACAGATTGCTAGAATCAATGCAATGCCGAATATACTCGAATTTACCTAGTATTGACCAAATTGCAGCTTAAATATGCAGAATCTTCTAAATGTGTAGAGCTGCAAATTGTACATTTTCTAAAAATCTGACCCACATACAGAGAAAGACACAAAAAAACCTACAAAATTAAGGTTTATCTTGTTGTTAAAAGTGCTCACCATCCGAAGGGTTGTCCCCACTTAGTTTACCGACGAGGGTTTTGTCAAACAAGAGTCGATCAATATCTCCTGTGTGTGAACTGACGACCATCGACACCACCGAACCGTTGGATAAATACAACTGAAAGGAAGACCACCAAATTGCACATTGAGTCATCTAAAGAATTTGCAAGAAAAAAATTACTTTTGAAAAATCGAAAATAAGTTTAATTTGCTGCGTAATGAACTTCCTTTAGTTTACTGTAAAATCTCTAGATTACGGATAACCCGGGTCTGAGTTCAGGTGATCAGGTGTTCCAATAGAAATAAAATGTTTATAGTAGTTTTTTTTATTTCTATAAGCATTTACAGAAATAGGGCTAGCACCTTCTGCTAAGCAGATCTTCCTGAAATGATTATAGAAATATGAATATGAATAGCGAAAATAAAGGTAATACGATACAGTCATTGAAAATGTTTCTTCATCACGAGAAAAAATTTGCTATCCAATTTCATATTCTCTGATTTTTAGTTTAGCATGAATTGTGTCATGGCAATGGCTTTATGTGCCAGAAGATGGAGTTTAATATAAGTACTGGAACCGTTGGGACTGATAATCTTCTAGCAAGTATAGTTTGTTTCTGTTTTCTAGTACGTCGACATCAAAATACGTCTAACTGGTTATATCAGATGCAGAAGGTAATTAATGAGACTTACTTGAAGGAAATTCCTTGACAGCCATTTGGATCGGACGATTCGATTATTGGCCATCGTGTCCTGAAAGAAGAACACATTTTGTCCTTGATTTTCATAACACAATATTGATTAGGGACAATATTCTATCTAGGCGTTAGAAATTGGTATATTATCATACTCGGTTTGTTATAAAAAAAGATAGAAATTACATGGAAATGTAATAGACTTCTAAAGAGTTTACCTCAACGTCCTTGAGGGTGTCCCTTAACTTTTCAGGACGTTTATTCTTTGGAGTCCATGTGGAATCACGACCTAAAATAATAAAATAGATAATTTAATGTTAACACACAATGAGCAATTTGTGATGTGGAAGTATAGCCGATGTAGTTTCGGATTCCAAACTAAAATACAAGTAGATAAACAACTGTACTTACTTTCGGTATACTGAAGTTTTTCCTCCCAATAGGAATGCTCTCCTTCCGTTCCTGATAAAAATAATATCCATACACATACTTAACGAGGGGGCTTTCTACTAACATATAACATGACATCTGCAATCAATATATCGAGTCTGTTAATTTGTATTATTATGAAATTACATTATTATATCAAGTCACTGTTTCGTATAACAAACTACATATATATCTTCGTGATGAAACCATGTCTTGGAAATAGGCCAAATAACCTTTCAGAAGTTAATCCTAAAAGATAATATAGATTTCTGAATGAATAAAAAAAAAAAAGAAAAAAAAATCTGAATGAATAAAAGGAAAGTAATGGTAGGCCTACCTGAACCAGGATCATTCTTCTCATGGTAGGTAAATATGCCAGTGTTGTTATCTGGAAAAAAAGATGCAAATAGATATTTTTGTTTTCTATATATTTGTGTTTGTCTGCTGTCTGTATTAAAATAAAGTGTATGTAATAGTTATATTTCCACATTTATATACAATTACAATACTTGTAAAATTTCAGGAAAATGGATTTTAATCCCTCTTTGACTGAACATAGGTCTTCCTGTTACAGTACAACATATCATTCTACAACACCTAATAGTATTTACCAGATCACCTTTCCTAAGCGATTATTCTCAGATTTCTAGATTTCTAAAATCCACGTAGAAGTAAAAGTATCGTCTCTATACTTCTGCAATAGATTAACCCATTCTCCAACCTCCAGGGGGAAAAAATCACAGTTTTTAATTATACTGTAATTAGCATTAGTGCCTGTAGCCACCTATGAGTGCAGATAAGATTTTACTCGGGCTCATATCTATAATATAGGGACACTAGTTAATTTTATATTTGGATCTGTGATTGTTACCCGCTTACCCCAGTCCATACTAAGAGTTGTTATTGATTGAAGTAGTGTGTGTGTATATATATATATATATATATATATATATATATATATATATATATATATATATATATATATATATATATATATATATATATATATATATATGGTCGATTCTCACGAACCGGTCCAGTTGGATCTCTATAGGCTTGAAAAATAGTAAAAAATTAAAATGTTTTTACATGAAATTCTCTCTTGGGGGTCGACAACTGATGTATTAAGGTACATAATTTTCATATTTGGTAAGGTTAAGTATTATATCTCAATGCTGTGGAATTTTGTAAAGCCAGGGAAGCTAATGATGGGTAATTTGACGTATGCACCTTGCCTAAATACAAGAAAGACGAAATATTTTTAGTATTTACCAGCTATATCATTCTTAATGTCTATCCATAGTGTTCGAAACACATTTATGAACCTCTATTCCAGATTATTTTTTAATATTTTATCATTTTAGGACATTTTATGATAATTCAAAATCATAGGCCCTCCTTTCCAAAGCCTTGAATTACAGACATGACTTTATGTCAAACTTGGTCAAGGTATTGTTTATCAAGAAAAATATTTATTTTTTCATAAGAGATGTTCTTGAGGATATTCCAATAAGGTAGCAAATAGTATTACATGATAATTATGTTCAATTTCCGAATTATTCAAACCTGAAAATGCATACGTCAAATTACTCTCTTTGAGTGCTTAATCCTTCCCCATGCTTGTGGCCACAACAAGAAGAAAACGTTATAATGTCATTTAATTCACTTGTATTTGTATCTTATTAGTTTGATAATTAGATCAAGGTGTAATAAACTTATATCAATGTTATATCGTCATTAAGAGCAAGATTTTACCTAAATATTCTGCCATTTCCTGCCAGTTCTGACTCAGATGTGAAATCTATCATAATTTATATCACCAATTTAATGTATTAAATTGGTTTATCTGTAATAAATGATAGTATAGGTAGTCACTAAGCTGTATCTGTAAAAACCGATCGTCAAATATATTTTTTTCAGCAATTTTGTGTAAATTTATCTTGCATACGTCCAATTACATGCATACGTCAAATTACCTATATTGCCATAGGCAAAGATCATCAAGTCCAAGCAGTATTTCAAACAATAAATCACAACTTTTATTATTCCTGAATATAACAGTTGCTACGTATATGTTTCTGTATTTCATCCACTTGAATATCTTGCATAAGATATGAGCATTTGAACAGATTTTTATGTTTTAAAATTCACAAATGCCTAAGTGCCATACCAAATGTACTAATATGAAGCACCTTTTAGGTATAAATCTTGGTAATAAACATGAGAAACTTTGTGTAATACTTCATTACAAATAGTTGTATTTAAACTATTTATCAACTTTTTGTTAATTATTTCCAATATGTTACTGGTCTTGATTCGAACATGTAGCATACGTCAAATTACTTGCATACGCCAAATTACCTATGTTGCCATAGGCAAAGATCATCCATTCTAAGCATTGTTTCTAACAATAAAACACACCTTTTGTTATTCCTGAATAGAACAGTTGCTTGTATATGTTTCTATATTTCATCCACTTTAATATCTTGAATAAGATATGAACATTTGAACAGATTTTTATGTTTTAAAATTCACAAATGCCTAAGTGCCATACCAAATTACCAATATGAAGCACCTTTTAGGTATAAATCTTGATAATAAACATGAGAAACAGCCTGTACAACTTTGTTACAACTCCTTGTGTTGAAACCTATTAACAATTGTCTGTTAATTATTTCTAATATATCAATCTTCTTGATTCGAACATGTAGCATACTTCAAATTACTTGCATACGCCAAATTACCTATATTGCCTTAGGCAAAGATCATCAAGTCCAAGCAGTATTTCAAACAATAAAAGACAACTTTTATCATTCCTGAATAGAGCAGTTGCTATGTATATGTTTCTGTATTTCATCCCCTTGAATATCTTGCATAAGATATGAACATTTGAACAGATTTTTATGTTTTAAAATTCACAAATGCCTAAGTGCCATACCAAATTACCAATATGAAGCACCTTGTAGGTATAAATCTTGATAATAAACATGAGAAACAGCCTGTACAACTTCGTTACAACTCTTTGTGTTGAAACCTATTAACAATTGTCTGTTAATTATTTCTAATATATCAATCTTCTTGATTCGAACATGTAGCATACGTCAAATTACTTGCATACGTCAAATTACCTATATTGCCATAGGCAAAGATCATCAAGTCCAAGCAGTATTTCAAACAATAAAAGACAACTTTTATCATTCCTGAATAGAGCAGTTGCTATGTATATGTTTCTGTATTTCATTCCCTTGAATATCTTGCATAAGATATGAACATTTGAACAGATTTTTATGTTTTAAAATTCACAAATGCCTAAGTGCCATACCAAATTACCAATATGAAGCACCTTGTAGGTATAAATCTTGATAATAAACATGAGAAACAGCCTGTACAACTTCGTTACAACTCTTTGTGTTGAAACCTATTAACAATTGTCTGTTAATTATTTCTAATATATCAATCTTCTTGATTCGAACATGTAGCATACGTCAAATTACTTGCATACGTCAAATTACCTATATTGCCATAGGCAAAGATCATCAAGGCCAAGCAGTATTTCAAACAATAAAAGACAACTTTTATCATTCCTGAATATAACAGAATGTGGCCAGTGATACAGGCATGTTGGGGTGTTGATTAACAAATTTCAAGTGCAGATTTTGCAGAGTATCACACAAGGCATATGTTGGCTGACCTCTTACAACATACTTCGTTGATGGCATACAAAATCCATTCTCCAGTTGCTTCATAAATAATAGTGGGACACCAATTTACTTCCATTTCAACCTTTTCGTTAAGTGACAAGAAATCCTTGATATTAAATTAGTTCCTTCAATTTCAACTTGGAGCGCCACTGTCGCCAGTAGGATGAGTGCGTCTGAACCAGCTAAGCCCAAAATACCGAAAAATACTACAATATCATCCATAATTTTGTTAATCTTGTTAATCATAATGTTTAAGGAAGTCACCTAAACATTCCAGTCAAGAAATATAAATGGTTTTCTGATTCATAAAGTAGAAAAAGCCCTAGAAAAATGGACACTACATCTAATAATTTCCATGTAAACTGATATAGAGACTGCGTCACAGATTCCTTGAGAACCAGTTGAGCAGTGGGAGCCTCAGTAGTTCCCTACTCATAGCCTAAAAATGCTGCCTGTTGTTCTATACGGGCCAGAAACAAAGGTGATTTCTATTTTACGTTCGTCTTGATTTATTTCAGACGAATCTGAGCAACTTTACAGCTTTTTTTCTCTTATTTAAAAAATAATAAATTTCTTGCTTCAAATCCTTTCATTATCGCCTTAGGCAATTGAATTATGGTAAAGTCAATAGTCTTCTTAGGCAATTGCTACCTTCCTAGGCATTTGCCTGAAAATACAAAATGATCTATCATTTCGCATTGAAAGATATTAAAATCGAAAATTGAAAGTGACATCTACCCAGATCGACCCAACCCAACACGCAAGTATATTGCCTGACAATACAAAATGATCTATCATTTCGCATTGAAAGATATTAAAATCGAAAGAGACATTTCTGGTTTGATATAAACCTTATAAATACATAACAAATTGTCTAATATCACTCGAGATTACAGCCATTCTGTTGTAACATTTAAATCATTTAGAAGCAGCAAATTTCCCATCAACAATATCTTTTTCAAACGGTGATAAACTGAAAACTGTCCCATTCTCCAGGAGTTTGTGTACTACATGGAGGATTTCATCTTTTTGGATGAACCCCTCATCAATGATCTTCTTCCACTTCCATCCTGTACTGCTGGGAGCCATGTAGTTCACACGAAACATATAATCATCAAGCACCTCTTTAATCTGTCCCAAATAATACCGTTTTCCGAAACTGACTACAACAAAAGAGCCTTCAGATATAGGTTTACATTTTGACAAGGGTAAATCAGAGTCACTATCACTATCCTCTGTTGATGGAATAATATTTTCTGTTGTGTCGATCTGGGGAGATGTCTCTGCCTGTTCAGCCCTGTTTACGTTGATATTCTCTACTTCTGTTGGGTCGATCATGGTAGATGTCTCTGCCTGTTCAGCTATGTCGACGTGGATATTCTCTACTTCTGTTGGGTCGATCTGGGTAGATGTCTCTGCCTGTTCAGCTATGTCGACATGGATATTCTCTACTTCTGTTGGTTCGATTTGGGTAGATGTCTCTGCCTGTTCAGCTATGTTGACGTGGATATTCTCTACTTCTGTTGGTTCGATTTGGGTAGATGTCTCTGCCTGTTCAGCTATGTTGACGTGGATATTCTCTACCTCTGTTGGTTCGATCTGGGGAGATGTCTCTGCCTCTTGTCTATTGTCAGCAGCAAGTGGTATTTTCTCGATAGGTACCTTTGTACTTGTCCATTCTGGGCAGCTGCAAGAAAAGCTAGAATTTCCATAACAACAGGGCATGAAACAAGACGTTGGTTTCATAAAAATAAAGTCATTACAGGGTGCAATCATGTGCATTTTCCCAATGCCATGTACCATCGTCGCTTTCCAGTTCTTAATTACCCTCTCAGCTTTGACAACTTCATTGGGAGTCACATGAATGACATTGCAGGCGGTAACTGGCGCTACATATTGAAGAAAGGAACCCACATCGGTAATAACGTGCTCTGATTTAATTAAGTTATCCGCTAATTTCTTAATTCCTCCTCCTACCCCATCACAGGGGCGTTTACCGTGGCCTGACTCAAGCCATGACCACGAGGTTTGTAAATCAAACATGGCAGAGGATCTAGAAACAAAAGCAACAACAGTCTTGTTTCGATATTGAGACGAAGGTGAGTCGGAAATGAAGTGAACCATCTGCAGATGTGGATACTTGGCTTTGAGAATCTCCAATAATTTGGATAAAAAGCAGAAAGTGGTAGGAAAAGAATGAGTCAGCACACTTGACACACCGACGAAAGATTGAGCAAAAATGTTATTCGTGTCTACATCTCTCATATGCACCACCATTGGATGCAAAGTAAGCTGGTTCTTGTTATAATAAGCCCCTGATATCTCGTCGAGATAGGTCGCATTCCAGTTCTCTGCATAATCAAGCTGTACTGTTGCAGAAAGCCCAGGAGAGAGATTATTTTTGGCGATTCGGGTCTGGTGGAACTGTGTTTCGACACGATCACAGTGACTCTTAAAAGCAGGCAAGTCTTGGATTATTTCTTCTTTAAGGGCATGGTTGGTAGATACTTCTCTGCATAACGTCCAGCGGCTGATGACCTTACCATTATGTTTTTTGTCGACTAACTTCCACTGGTGGAAATTAATGTCTTTCAGAGGCTCATCTGCAAAGAATTCTCGCACATCATCTTCTGACTTGGTTACAAGTGCTGCTGTAGATCTAGACATTACTTTCACAGCTTCCAGTTTCAATGCCATGTTGGCATGTGACCGACATAAGCAGATTCGTCGGAGAAAGAATTTGGATAGTTTGATAGATTTTGGCCTGGCACGACAGAATGTGGCAAGTGAGACAGGCATGTTGGGGTGTTGATTAACAAACTTCAAGTGCAGATTTTTTAGAGTATCACACAATGCATAGGTTTGTTGACCTCTTACAATATCCTTCTTTGCTGGCATACAAAAACCATTCTCCGGTTGTTTCATAAATGCGATGATAATTTGTTTTGTTCTAGCAGCTCTCCTCGAACGTTCCTTTTTCTGTGATTTGTTTGTGGCCAGAACATACCTTTGGGATATTTTAATCTTTCTTGCTATAGTCGACAGGAGTGCTGGATATTTCTTCCTATCATATTTCTTCTTTTCCGGGGTCGTAAACAAGGCTTTCTTAACTGAGGTGGCTGCTTTTGATACCCTTTGAGTTGTGATGATAAAAGGCATAACTGTTTTTAACGAATGTGCTTCAGGCTCAACAGACAAGGATTTCAATAAATCAATTGCTATGTGATGAGGTGATTCCACGATATTCTCTGCTGCATGTACATTAACAACAGCAGCCTCTGGCCTAATAATCTCTGCTGCCTCAACTATATTCGCTGGTACATTGTCGACTGCAGGAATATCCACTGCTGCCTCCTCAATAGCCTCTGCTGCATCAGGGATATTGGGCTCTGCTGCATCTGCTGGTACATTGTCGACTGCAGGAATATCCACTTCTGCCTCTTCAATAGCTTCTGCTGGATCAGGGATATTGGGCTCTGCTGCATCTGCTGGTACATGGTCGAATTCAGGAATATCTGCTGCTGCCTCTTCAATAGCCTCTGCTGCATCAGGGGTATTGGGCTCTCCTGCATCTGCTTGGTGTATAATAATATCTGGTACATACATAATCTCTGCTGCCTCAACTATATTCGCTGGTACATTGTCGACTGCAGGAATATCATCAATAGCCTCAGGGATATTGGGCTCTGCTGGATCGTCAACTCTGAGATTAACATCCTCTTCTCCCTCTGAATCTGAAGACACCTGTAGTTCTTCGATGATTTTTCTCTTTTTATTCAGTTCTCGATACAGCTTTCTATAGGCAGGGGTTTGGCTCAATGGTCTGTAATATCAAAAGTAAAAATACATAAATTTATTTATAAAAAATTACAGTGACAAGAGTAAGTTCATTTCTCAATCGCACACCATTATATGAGTCAAACAACAACAAATCCAGAACCTTAACCTGACAAATATATCAATTATAATGTAACCTATATGGACTATATGTACGGAGAATGACCTTTTGGTAGCAGATGGATTATATGTACGGAGAATGACTTTTTGATAACAAACCTAAGCGGACTGTTGTAGTGAGATGTGTCGGTGATGGTTTTTAAATTATGTCCAAACATTCATCAACCATATCTCCGGCTGAAAATCAACAGAACTTTAACAGTCAAACATTGAACAAGTAAGAAGGGAACAAAATGTAAAATTTTAACAATCAAATTCTAAATTTTAACAAGAACTAATTATTAGAAAAGGGAATAAAAAATACTCACCCAGACAAACTAGACAAACTAGACGAACTAGGCAATGGTTCATTGGCTTCCTTTGGCCTCCTTTTTCTTGCTGGTACACCAGGAAGAATTTCACCAGATGTTAGGGGTAACGTCTGCCTGGTTAGTGTGGCAGGAGCTTCGATGGCACCTGCAAAAGCAGAGAAAAAATTATTAAGAGAACAATTCAAAAGTGGAGAGTTTGGATTTTTGTTTTAAATGTGTTTATTCAGCCAGAGACATTATGTTAGTACACTATTCTCAGTTTTAGCTGAGGGAAACGATTAATATTTATGGATTTGATACATCAAAGTTATAGGAATAGACCTGGCTCGATGTGATATATTATCTATTTATTTTATGGACTGTACCACTTGGATATTATCTTGGATATTATATATATCTATGTGAGATTTATTTTACTTGGATATTAACTATACGTGAGATTTATTTCATATTATTTTGTATTATTCAGGATCCTGAATCATACTTACGTTTTTCTGCAAGTTTTGCCTCCCTCTTCTTGGCCCTAAATCTGGCAGAAGCTTCTCGGCGTGAGGCCCTAAGTCTGTCAAAGCTAGCTGGTGACATGGCTCTGGCTTTCTCCTGTTTTGTCTGATCATACCATTTCTATAAGAAATAAAAAAATAAATATCTCACCTGTATCCGTCAATATCTATCTCTTAAGGATAATGAGATGCTAGAGGTTTGTGTGAGTATTAATATAATTATAATAATATTTGATAAGATACCCTGTCTACCGATTACTGTTTAACTCTATCAGCTTTCCTATATAAATTATTATAAAAGGTGAGGTATAACAAAATTAAATCAGGGTGGTACATACTTTTTTCCTAGCCTTCTCTTTTTCTTGGAAGGCCACATTGCCTTGATTATTCAACCTATACAGGCTTGTGCGTTCAGCATTTTTCTGACGCTGGTCAGCCGTATAGGTCCTACCCATAATCCTGAAAAAGAAATAGGTTGTAATTAAAATAATGATAAAAGTCGTGATAACTATTGGTGGCACATGTATCGGTATATAATGGCAATAATATGTTAGACGAAATGTCTATAACTCTGGGAGAAGTTCTAATGCTGCATTAAAAAAATGATGTCGTGAAGTAACTTTTATTTTATATTTTATATTCACGAAATAAGGGCAAATACAAAATAGGTGATAATTTGACGTATGCAAGTAATTTGACGTATGCATTGGTGAGCAGCCGGTATAACCCACAACACAAGGTTAATGATTGGGTCGAATTCATATTATCGCTCCTACAGATAACCTTGAAATATGATTTATAAATTCTACAAAAATCGCTTACTAAAACTTTGTACAAATAGAGCCATTTTGGTCGGGACTTGATCATAGCAATTGGTATTTACAACAGTAGCAAGGCAAGTTCGCATAAATTAAAAAAAAACATCAATTCCTTACCTTAACATTAACCCAGCGGCGGCTGGGAAGGCAGACAATGGCGGAAGCGTCATATATTTCATTTCCGTTCCATCAGGTGGCAGCACGACTCGTTAACGCGCAGAAATTCTCGCTTGCATACATCTGATTACGCATACGTCAAATTACACATCAACTCATTGAGATTTTTATGAAAAAACTGGATAGACATTTTTTTAAAAAAAATAATCATCATATTCATTGCCCCAGATGAAATATTATATTAAAGTTTTTCTCACTAATGTCAGCAAATAAAAAAGATACTGGAAAAATGAATGCATACGTCTAATTACTGATTTCCTTTACCACAGGCAGCTTTTTTTGCTAGACTTGATATAAACGAAATATATTTCAGGTTGGAGGTTTACCAACTAACCCACATTAAAATTGAAATGTTTTCTGACAGATTCAGTCATGTATTAAATATAATTAGCTATTTATTATTCTCTTATTATGCCTCCAGTTATGCGTCATGTCAAATTACTCATTGCTTTACCACTACCAAAGGCAGAAAAAAAATGGGTAGAAATAAAAGATAAAATTAATTATTTTCTCCTATAATATTGAATGGAATGTGACCTTTCCATAGGTATAAGTAGTATTTCACATATTTCTATATATTTACTGCAATTATACTGTTTTCAAACGTATCTATAGCATTTTTATGACAGAATAGTCCAAAAATGACAGTTTTTCATAAATGATTCAATAAAAAAAAAAATCTTACTTCCACAACCCCTTACCATGCATTCATAGTAATGTCAGACACAGTCAGTGAAAAAAATAAATCTTCAATATCATTTTTCTACTATTTATATTGTTTTTTAGCAACTAGAAGCAACTGGACCGTTTCGTGAGAATCGACCATATATATATATATATATATATATATATATATCTATATCTATATATATATATATATATATATATATATATATATATATATATATCTATATCTATATATATATATATATATATATATATATATATATATATATATATATATATATATATATATATATATGAGGCTTGCAAGTTAATTACCTGGTACAAGAGTCTGGTTCCTCAGTGTCCAGAGATGGACTTCACCTAGACAAGTCACCATGTTGAACCCTGGGGATAAAACATAATATGATATCAATAATTAAATCCATATATGATATACATAGGCTATAATATATATTCTCTGGTTCCAATGTCAATAAATTGGCATAATTGAAATCTAAAATAATTAAATCCCATGAATTGCTTATTAATTGCCAAATAAAATTTGAGTTGCCAAATAAAAAAAAGTTGGCATTAAAAAAAGAAAGATCAGTGAAATTGTTAGAAAAATAAATAAGACCAATGTGAATTAGAGGCTAACACATCCATGTCACATGTGTACGTTGTCCTTTGGGGGCATGAATCACCTGTATAAATAATTTATGATAATTTTATCAAATTTATGTATTTAATGGATGATGCCCCTACATCTAGCCTACTAAAAATCTAGCTATTGTGACGTAGACCTACTGTAACCAGTGACAGTGTACTCAGCAAAATTGCCTCTGCATCTCTCGAGATTATATTAGACAGAGGCAGAATTAGGTTGATTAGTGCCAGTGCAAATGATCCACTGCACTGGCACTGTACCTGACAAGTTCATGAAGTTGTCTCCAGGTAATCAACCCAGACCCAGGTGGGGTTCACTTAAAAGTTTTAGAGACTCAGAGGTAAAAGGAATTTCACAAGAGCGCAACGTGAACTTATCTGGGGAAAAACCTAGTTGATACGACGAATAAGTTAGGATACTTGCCTAAATTCGTCTCCTGTCTCCACCAACTTCCTACATCCCAACTTTTGTTGACAACCCAAACTTTCCTCACGTCCTTGACCTTATGGAGCTAGGCTTTGCATGAATCAGTTTCGTATAACCAGGTATTTATAAAATATACATCTCCTATTAATATCAAAGTTCAGCCGTTTAAAATAATAATAATAATTTATAGTTATCATTTTACAGAATTATGAGACTGAAAATATATGTTTGATTCGCTCAGCTGGTGAACGTGGCTAAAATCACTAATGCGTAAAGCGGCTTTGTTAATACGCGTGAGGCGGAAATAGTTTTTGGTGAAATAATCATTCTTCTCTTTTATGAGAATAAAAATAAATCAGTAAGACCAATTTACATATAAATCTGATGTTTTGCAGCCAATGATTGCGATACAAATTAAAAATCTGGAGAAAATGAAGGTACAATTCGTCCTTGACCCGCGTATTCATACCCGTGTCAAGGTCAGGCCGCCCTCCCACACTAACTGGCTGCAGAAGCTTGTCATCTCTTCAAGGGCGACTTTCTCCACTCACAAATTTCAATCATGGTAAGTACGGATTTCCAAACTTTCTGTGCGAATTCAGCGCATAAACTTACAGAGATTACGACGAACGCTAAGTGATTGAGAGACTATGGCTAGTTTAAAGGAGTGACAGTCAGTGTTACTGTTAAGTCCTTGCCGGTCTCGGAGCGATGGAAACCCGGGGGGAAGAAATGACGGACGAACGGTGGAGGAAGGGGGACGACCCTCTGTCTCTGAAGTACAACACTACCACGCCTTATGTTTACTGTTAAATTACAGCTGTTTAAATACTTAATGTTGATTTAATTTCATCTGGGTAAACGTGGCCCTCATCTATAACCGTCCTGGTTCGCAATAAGCCTTTTTTCTTATGCAAAATCGTCTCTTGTCTAGGCCTAGAACCGGCCTAGAACTAGTAGAAGTAGAACTTAGTAGAACGTCTTCTAGTTCTAGAATAGATTTAGTCTCTACTTTAGAAATTTGCCATCATCATTGATATTGTTCCCAAATTTCACTGCTCTAAACTTAGGTGTTTAAAATGTTAAAATGAATTGAAGTCTGGCAACAAGGTCAAGAGTGACATGCGCTTAGCAATTAAAGTATAATTAACGTTACATTTTTATTATTTTCTGCGTCAGGAAAACAGTCTGCCTGGCACTGTCTGCTACGGTGCTCGTTTTATGGCAAATAATATGTAATTATGACAAAATGCCTTATGGCGTTATGCCCACAGTAGGCCTACCAGGTCCATTGCATTTTTGGAAACAAAAATATTAATAGAACCATGCTTTCCTGTTATTCTTTGCAATTTGTTACCATATTATCTGTCTGCTAACCCCATCTGGTTTTGATGACCACACACTTGACTTGTCCTTGCTGAGACTGAGTCCCAGGCTTATTTAGAATGTAAAGGTGACATTTATTATCACATTTGTATAAATTATTCCAAACGATGTTTCATGATACAGGGAGGTGCGTACATTATCCCTCCCTGGTTTATGCAAACAAGAACACAATTATTCAGAATCCTGAATGTGACCTTTATTTACGACCGCTGTATCGATCGTCTATGACTATGTTTGTTTTTAAATGTTTTATTCATCAAGACATTATGCAATATATACACTATATCTTAGTACATGATGATGTTCTTTTAATAATATTAAATGATATATCAAAACAATTAATTATACAAAATACCTGAGTGATAAAAACAGATAGTAGCACCACCACCTGCGCCGTGTCACAAATATGCAAGACAGTCATATTATCACGATAATTTTTACCTAATACATATTTATTTTATTCCAATTATTATCTCGACTCATCAATCGACTAATGACGACGACCTGTTGTATCTGTAGCCACGAATCAACTTACTTCATAAATCCTATCCTATATGTACCCATTGCTATTTTGTTATGCGGGATGTTCTTGACTGTCCAAAGTAGAATTATAGATGGTCAGAATAATAATGTTCTTATTTGTATCAGTATTGTTAACTTGTCTATGTCGACGATATCATTTGCTTTATCATGTTAAATAATTATATTGCATAATTGAACAATCCTAGCTTTATTAATGAAAAGTTAAAGCATTATGATATCGAATTGTAAGTTGTTTAAAAGTTAGTTAGGCTATAAACGCAATTACAAAAGTTCACATAAGGGTCGCATGCTTCTGATAGACATGTATTCCGGCATTATATTATTTACCTGCTTAATGTAAATTATACCAAGTAGTGCAAATATTTGAAGGTCAGGGCATTTAAATTGTGCTGGTGCCATTATTTCTCCCCATTCAGAAAAGGACCGTCATATTTTGCATACATTTTTTAATCGGCGAGTTCAATATGAAGGTGTGTGGGATTTGAACCTCTGCTTTCGCGACCCACCACCTTTCAACTCCATGCCACCCCTATCCCTTATGATAATTATCAAGGCAACGCGTGAAAACATTCT
Organism: Sthenelais limicola; assembly: GCA_942159475.1. Taxonomy (NCBI): domain Eukaryota; kingdom Metazoa; phylum Annelida; class Polychaeta; order Phyllodocida; family Sigalionidae; genus Sthenelais; species Sthenelais limicola. The sequence continues at coordinate 14,071,376 of OW804098.1, forward strand.
CAAAGAATTCTGCCGTTTTTGTGTATGTAAATGTTAGTATAGGCCTCAAATGAATATACCGTATAAAAAAAGTATTATTCCACCATCATTTAATATCAATTGTAAGCCCAGATGAGATTTATGTAATGCATGATATAATACAATCTGTTACCACGACCCCTATGATAGAGTGAATGGTAGGCTAGTCCTATTCATCCTCCCCCATTACATCATCATTATGAAACGCTGTCATACTTAGCTAGCTATTGATTATGGGTCGAGAATCAGATCTACATCACTGAGTACAGTAGATTCTCTTTATACAGAAGCCCCCATAATTACAACACCTCAATATTACTGTTCTGCTTGTTCACTTCTTAAAGTACAATGTACCTTGTCATTGGAAGTTGAGTTAATATAGGACTATATGATGTAAATGTTATATAACTTAGGATGATCGTTTGTATGTGTTTCATGAGAATATCAGGGTTACCTGAAATTGATTGTTGTTTTTTTTATTCTTTATTTTGTTACCAAAATCTGTTGTCCATTTCTGATTACTCCTGAAGGTCTTTCCAATGGATGCCAGTTGAAATTGAACGCAATAACATTTCTTTAAAAATAATAATGTTTTCCTTTAAAGATTATTGCATCCTATTTGAAATTAGGGTTTATTTGGTAGTTTTCCCTCCAATATCCATGGTGATATATGTGATGTGTTTCAGGAAAATGAGTCATAAGTCGCAAAATTGATATTTTTCAAAGTGTTTTTTTCGCAAGATCTCATTATTAGAATGTTCTAATTTTTGGCGGGTTGATCACTTATAGCTATATAAATTGATGTATCAAATTTTAGGACAATCTATGTAATATATCCTTCGTTTTGAAGGTCCTCATATGGACTACATTTAGTTACCTTACTGTTTATTGACCCCCAGAAATATTGGAAACGTTTTTTTCAAAAACGAAATTATCAAACTTTAAATCTAGAAATATTTATTAGATTATTCGACTGTTTACTATCATTGGAATCGGCTTGATATCATCTTTTCAAATATGGTGATATCTCAAAATCTATTATTTGCGACTTATGACTCATTTTCCTGAAACAGATCTCATATTATCGCATCTCCTTTAGAACAAAAATTATTATGCCTGAGTGAGCAATGCAACACTCAGCATGTGGTTCCTTTTTATACTTTTCCCTCTAATCTACCACATGTATTCTGCCTTCCATTTCTCCAGACATTTCCCTGGATAGATGATGAACAATCTGTTTCCCCTTGAGGTAGCATATATTACTATAGCTCCCCCCCCCCCCCCCCCTCCCCCTCCCACGCCCACGAATGGAATATTCTGACGGTTAACTCATGCTTTGTCCCTATGCCCTTGCTCTATAACACCCTATCAGCTCTAGTTATTCTACCAATGTCAAGAGGTCTACATGCGATGTTGCCATTTTTTACACGACTTGAATGAAGTTTGAAGTGCACTTGTTCTGAGATAAGGATAAACATAGCAATTACAAGTTCTACTATTGTATACCGTTACAACGTAGTAGTGTCCTCTTAGTGTTTACATTCCCAAGGTCGGGATCTCCAATGTGAATTCCATAACTCAATGTCATACGATATCCACCATTGAAGGACTGATGAATATTTATTCATAAAATATCCTACATCAAAACTAGGATAGTCTCAATTCTATCTGGAATTAATAAAGATAAAAATAGAATGAGTGCGTGTATCTAGATAATAAAATAAAAAGTATGGCGTGATATTCTAGTCTAACTATGTAATATTCATGCGATCATTTTTTATTTTTTTAAAGTACACCTTGTCCCATTATTAAAGAATTTATGGCACATATACTGGTACTTAAATAACTGAGTTTAGTTTAGAAGTGTACCACCAATTAATCATACCTGGAATCGACATGCCAACTGGTAGACCAGTTGATATTCAATTATCCAAAAGGCAAATCAAGTGGTTGTATTTTTGTTACTTTATTTCCTTAGCGTTGTTCCGGAACAGTGGGTCCTTCTTCAAGGAACTCTAACTTACAAGTGGATGTTTTTATAGTAATCTCCTCCTCCATCTTTATTCAGTAATAATGGTATGATTTTTACAAAAATTTTACATACAACCGATAGCCTGATTCTAGGCACCCAGAAGGGTGATAATGGACAACCAAGTGAAAAATCGTTGGGGGCTAGCCCCCCAAATAAACCGGTATAAGGTGATGACAATGTAGGAAGATGGTCACCTAAATTTGCCCATCCCCGATAGGCTAGCATCATTGCTAGACTCTATGCGGATGGATGTTTCCAGATTCAAAACACAATTAATTGACATTTGTTATATATATCAGATGAGGCTAATATAGCCTGGATGCAATATCCAGGTAACAAGAGCACCCCGTGTTGATGCCGCAGTGGCATCACCGAGGGCACGAAAGAGGTCTTAGTAACCCACGTCTGAAGAATGTGACGTTCTTCAGTTGCATGGTAGCATCCAAAGGGGAAGGTTGCGCAATCGTATCGTTCAAATAAAGTAATAATGGTATGACTCATTCTATGTCACTGCCGTGTGTATAAATAATAATTTACAAATTGAAAATATTAGTGGTATGACTTTTTGTTAATGTGAATTTTTCTGTTAATTAATATCTTAAACTAAAACTATCCATGTTGCTTCCTATACCAGAAAACATTGACCAACTAACATTAAATTTGATATTAACATGCATCTGAAGTATCATGGCATACTGGAGGAATAGTTATAAATATAAACAGATTGGTTTCCGTGAGGAGATGTGATGTCTGAATAAGTCGGTACCCCCACCCATCACCACCTGCCTCATCAATGCCACTAATTACTCTACGTGGTTGTCGGTGTATGTCTCAATATAATTAATCCTCACAGCCATGGATCTTATTCCTATAACAGCTCCCTAATTGGTCTGTCCATCCCCCATGCCGTTATAGTTGTCATCTAACTGCTTAAAGGGAAAGGGCTGTTGTTTGGTTAATTAACTCCCCCCCCCCCCCCCCCCCCCCCCCCCCCCCCCCCCAGAGAGGGCTTGTCACCTTTGTGGTTAGTAAAGAATTTGAAGGGGCAGGATAAAATGGTCTTGTTAATGATAACACAGGACTAGCTGTCCTGCAAATGAGTCTCTCCACCGAGCACAACTTGCCACAAGTCATAAACCAGCGGTTATCTTCCATTAGGAGGTGAGAGATTAATAGCGATTAATGGCATTTCTAAAAATCATTTATTTTTAGACTGACCCGCTGTCACCTTCTTCAAGTAATCCCTCATCTCTCTCTTCCCCCCCCCCCCCCCCCCCCCCTCACCTTTCCTTTGTCGCCCCATCCCCTGCCCATACTAGTCAAGTCAATTCAATGGCTTGAGATAGTGCCAGCTGGCACTGTTTTCATACAGGGACCAGGGCCTATATGAAGGTGGATGTGACTCTGACCACCACTGTAGTTATGTGTCTCCACACACCCACTCACACACAGTGCAGGCGCATGCATCATGCACTTAACCTGCACCTGCATACAGCGCATCCAATGACCTGTTGAGAATTTGTTCTGGTATTGGTGTTCCATAATTATTAAAGAAAAATAAAATAAGATGAAGATAGGGCATTTTGCTAGGGGTGAAAAACAACAAAGACTATACATGCTCATTCAATGTGGGTATGATATATTGATTTTAATGGATGTTTGTCTTTTTTGCAGTCTAAGGATCCCATCCGCGTGCTGGTCACTGGCGCTGCAGGCCAGATCGCCTACTCCCTCCTCTACCCCATCGCTAAGGGAGATGTCTTCGGCCATGATCAGGTACACAAGCTGCTCTTGTAACTAACCACTAGCTCCTAGAAACCCTTGTAACTAACCACTAGCTCATAGAAACCCTTGTAACTAACCACTAGCTCCTAGAAACCCTTGTAACTAACCACTAGCTCCTAGAAGCCCTTGTAACTAACCACTAGCTCCTAGAAACCCTTGTAGCTAACCACTAGCTCCTAGAAACCCTTGTAACTAACCACTAGCTCCTAGAAGCCCCTGTAACTAACCACTAGCTCATAGAAACCCTTGTAACTAACCACTAACTCATAGAAACCCCTGTAACTAACCACTAGCTCCTAGAAACCCTTGTAACTAACCACTAGCTCCTAGAAACCCTTGTAACTAACCACTAGCTCCTAGAAACCCTTGTAACTAACCACTAGTCCCTAGAAACCCTTGTAACTAACCACTAGCTCCTAGAAACCCTTGTAACTAACCACTAGCTCCTAGAAACCCTTGTAACTAACCACTAGCTCCTAGAAACCCTTGTAACTAACCACTAGCTCCTAGAAACCCCTGTAACTAACCACTAACTCCTAGAAGCCCTTGTAACTAACCACTAGTCCCTAGAAACCCTTGTAATTAACCACTAGCTCATAGAAGCCCTTGTAACTAACCACTAGCTCATAGAACCCCTTGTAACTAACCACTAACTCCTAGAACCCCTTGTAGCTAACCACTAGCTCCTAGAACCCCTTGTAACTAACCACTAGCTCATAGAAACCCTTGTAACTAACCACTAGCTCCTAGAAACCCTTGTAGCTAACCACTAGCTCCTAGAAGCCCTTGTAACTAACCACTAACTCCTAAAAGCCCTTGTAACTAACCACTAGCTCCTAGAAACCCTTGTAACTAACCACTAACTCCTAGAAACCCTTGTAGCTAACCACTAGCTCCTAGAAACCCTTGTTACTAACCACTAACTCCTAGAAACCCTTGTAACTAACCACTAACTCCTAGAAACCCCTGTAACTAACCACTAGCTCCTAAAAGCCCTTGTAACTAACCACTAGCTCCTAGAAACCCTTGTAACTAACCACTAACTCCTAGAAACCCTTGCAGCTAACCACTAGCTCCTAGAAACCCCTGTAACTAACCACTAGCTCATAGAAACCCTTGTAACTAACCACTAGCTCATAGAAACCCCTGTAACTAACCACTAGCTCAAAGAAACCCTTGTAGCTAACCACTAGCTCCTAAAAGCCCTTGTAACTAACCACTAGCTCCTAAAAGCCCCTGTAACTAACCACTAGCTCATAGAAACCCCTGTAACTAACCACTAGCTCATAGAAACCCCTGTAACTAACCACTAGCTCATAGAAACCCCTGTAACTAACCACTAGCTCATAGAAACCCTTGTAGCTAACCACTAGCTCATAGAAACCCTTGTAACTAACCACTAGCCCATAGAAACCCTTGTAACTAACCACTAGCTCATAGAAACCCTTGTAACTAACCACTAGCTCATAGAAGCCCTTGTAACTAACCACTAGCTCCTAGAAACCCTTGTAACTAACTACTAGCTCCTAGAAACCCTTGTAACTAACCACTAGCTCCTAGAAACCCTTGTAACTAACCACTAGCTCCTAGAAACCCTTGTAACTAACCACTAGCTCCTAGAAACCCTTGTAGCTAACCACTAGCTCCTAGAAGCCTTTGTAACTAACCACTAGCTCCTAGAAACCCTTGTAACTAACCACTAGCTCCTAGAAACCCTTGTAACTAACCACTAGCTCCTAGAAACCCCTGTAACTAACCACTAGCTCCTAGAAACCCTTGTAACTAACCACTAGCTCCTAGAAACCCTTGTAACTAACCACTAGCTCCTAGAAGCCCTTGTAACTAACCACTAGCTCCTAGAAACCCTTGTAACTAACCACTAGCTCATAGAAACCTTTGTAACTAACCACTAGCTCATAGAAAGCCTTGTAACTAACCACTAGCTCCTAGAAGCCCTTGTAACTAACCACTAGCTCCTAGAAACCCTTGTAGCTAACCACTAGCTCCTAGAAACCCTTGTAACTAACCACTAGCTCCTAGAAACCCCTGTAACTAACCACTAACTCCTAGAAGCCCTTGTAACTAACCACTAGTCCCTAGAAACCCTTGTAATTAACCACTAGCTCATAGAAGCCCTTGTAACTAACCACTAGCTCATAGAACCTCTTGTAACTAACCACTAACTCCTAGAACCCCTTGTAGCTAACCACTAGCTCCTAGAACCCCTTGTAACTAACCACTAGCTCATAGAAACCCTTGTAACTAACCACTAGCTCATAGAACCCCTTGTCACTAACCACTAACTCCTAGAACCCCTTGTAGCTAACCACTAGCTCATAGAACCCCTTGTAACTAACCACTAGCTCATAGAAACCCTTGTAACTAACCACTAGCTCCTAGAAACCCTTGTAACTAACCACTAACTCCTAGAAACCCTTGTAGCTAACCACTAGCTCCTAGAAACCCTTGTTACTAACCACTAACTCCTAGAAACCCTTGTAACTAACCACTAACTCCTAGAAACCCCTGTAACTAACCACTAGCTCCTAAAAGCCCTTGTAACTAACCACTAGCTCCTAGAAACCCTTGTAACTAACCACTAACTCCTAGAAACCCTTGCAGCTAACCACTAGCTCCTAGAAACCCCTGTAACTAACCACTAGCTCCTAGAAACCCCTGTAACTAACCACTAGCTCCTAGAAACCCTTGTAACTAACCACTAGCTCATAGAAACCCCTGTAACTAACCACTAGCTCCTAGAAACCCTTGTAGCTAACCACTAGCTCCTAAAAGCCCTTGTAACTAACCACTAGCTCCTAAAAGCCCCTGTAACTAACCACTAGCTCATAGAAACCCCTGTAACTAACCACTAGCTCATAGAAACCCCTGTAACTAACCACTAGCTCATAGAAACCCCTGTAACTAACCACTAGCTCATAGAAGCCCTTGTTACTAACCACTAGCTCCTAGAAACCCCTGTAACTAACCACTAGCTCCTAGAACCCCTTGTAACTAACCACTAGCTCATAGAAACCCTTGTAACTAACCACTAGCTCATAGAAACCCTTGTAACTAACCACTAGCTCATAGAAACCCTTGTAGCTAACCACTAGCTCATAGAAACCCTTGTAACTAACCACTAGCTCATAGAAACCCTTGTAACTAACCACTAGCTCATAGAAACCCTTGTAGCTAACCACTAGCTCATAGAAGCTTTTGTAACTAACCACTAGCTCCTAGAAACCCCTGTAACTAACCACTAACTCCTAGAAACCCCTGTAACTAACCACTAGCTCCTAGAAACCCTTGTAACTAACCACTAGCTCATAGAAACCCTTGTAACTAACCACTAGCTCATAGAAGCCCTTGTAACTAACCACTAGCTCCTAGAAACCCTTGTAACTAACCACTAGCTCCTAGAAACCCTTGTAACTAACCACTAGCTCCTAGAAACCCTTGTAACTAACCACTAGCTCCTAGAACCCCTTGTAACTAACCACTAGCTCCTAGAAGCCTTTGTAACTAACCACTAGCTCCTAGAAACCCTTGTAACTAACCACTAGCTCCTAGAAACCCTTGTAACTAACCACTAGCTCCTAGAAACCCCTGTAACTAACCACTAGCTCCTAGAAACCCTTGTAACTAACCACTAGCTCCTAGAAGCCCTTGTAACTAACCACTAGCTCCTAGAAACCCTTGTAACTAACCACTAGCTCATAGAAACCTTTGTAACTAACCACTAGCTCATAGAAAGCCTTGTAACTAACCACTAGCTCCTAGAAGCCCTTGTAACTAACCACTAGCTCCTAGAAACCCTTGTAGCTAACCACTAGCTCCTAGAAACCCTTGTAACTAACCACTAGCTCCTAGAAACCCCTGTAACTAACCACTAACTCCTAGAAGCCCTTGTAACTAACCACTAGTCCCTAGAAACCCTTGTAATTAACCACTAGCTCATAGAAGCCCTTGTAACTAACCACTAGCTCATAGAACCCCTTGTAACTAACCACTAACTCCTAGAACCCCTTGTAGCTAACCACTAGCTCCTAGAACCCCTTGTAACTAACCACTAGCTCATAGAAACCCTTGTAACTAACCACTAGCTCATAGAACCCCTTGTAACTAACCACTAACTCCTAGAACCCCTTGTAGCTAACCACTAGCTCATAGAACCCCTTGTAACTAACCACTAGCTCATAGAAACCCTTGTAACTAACCACTAGCTCATAGAAACCCTTGTAGCTAACCACTAGCTCCTAGAAGCCCTTGTAACTAACCACTAACTCCTAAAAGCCCTTGTAACTAACCACTAGCTCCTAGAAACCCTTGTAACTAACCACTAACTCCTAGAAACCCTTGTAGCTAACCACTAGCTCATAGAAGCCCTTGTAACTAACCACTAGCTCATAGAAACCCTTGTAACTAACCACTAGCTCCTAGAAACCCTTGTTACTAACAACTAACTCCTAGAAACCCTTGTAACTAACCACTAACTCCTAGAAACCCCTGTAACTAACCACTAGCTCCTAAAAGCCCTTGTAACTAACCACTAGCTCCTAGAAACCTTTGTAACTAACCACTAACTCATAGAAACCCCTGTAACTAACCACTAGCTTATAGAAACCCTTGTAGCTAACCACTAGCTCCTAAAAGCCCTTGTAACTAACCACTAGCTCCTAAAAGCCCCTGTAACTAACCACTAGCTCATAGAAACCCCTGTAACTAACCACTAGCTCATAGAAACCCCTGTAACTAACCACTAGTCCCTAGAAACCCTTGTAATTAACCACTAGCTCATAGAAGCCCTTGTAACTAACCACTAGCTCATAGAACCCCTTGTAACTAACCACTAACTCTTAGAACCCCTTGTAGCTAACCACTAGCTCCTAGAACCCCTTGTAACTAACCACTAGCTCATAGAAACCCTTGTAACTAACCACTAGCTCATAGAAACCCTTGTAACTAACCACTAGCTCATAGAAACCCCTGTAACTAACCACTAGCTCCTAGAAACCCTTGTAGCTAACCACTAGCTCATAGAAGCTTTTGTAACTAACCACTAGCTCCTAGAAACCCCTGTAACTAACCACTAGCTCCTAGAAACCCTTGTAACTAACCACTAGCTCCTAGAAACCCCTGTAACTAACCACTAGCTCCTAAAAGCCCTTGTAACTAACCACTAGCTCATAGAAACCCTTGTAACTAACCACTAGCTCCTAAAAACCCTTGTAACTAACCACTAGCTCATAGAAACCCTTGTAACTAACCACTAGCTCATAGAAACCCTTGTAACTAACCACTAGCTCATAGAAACCCTTGTAACTAACCACTAGCTCATAGAAACCCTTGTAACTAACCACTAGCTCATAGAAGCTTTTGTAATTAACCACTTACTCTGAGAAGCCCTTTTTAATCATAAAGCAGACAATAGCTGTTTCCTTCCCTCAACTCCCACCCTTGACCTATTACGTTAATGTTACTTACCATACCATAACATTTTTTTACCCCAAACAGTTAATTGAAACAGCAAAACAATCTTTCTTAGAACTAGACATATATTTTCCTATTCCACACTAGAAAATCATAGACTTGTCCAATCACTATTCCACACTGTAGGAAATCATAGCATTATATAATCGCTATAATATTCCATACTGTAAAAAAAACAGCATTCAAGCCATTGTCTAAAATCACTATTTAACACTATAGAAAAACATAGCTTTGTTTAATCACTATCCAACACTGTAGAAAAACATAGCTTTGTCTTTTCACTATTCCACACTGTAGAAAATAAAACTTATTTGTAGAAAATAAAACTTATTTCCACTTTCTATTTTCAGCCCATTACCCTGGTTATGCTGGACATAGAGATGATGAAGGGAGTGCTTGATGGTGTCGTCATGGAGCTGCAGGACTGCGCCCTCCCCCTCCTCCATGGTATGCACGCCATCTTTTTATAGATATCCTTCTAAAGATCAAAACTAGAAATTTTCAACTTTTTGTTGTTTCATTCTTCGCCTACCCTTTTGAATGTGATTTGATCAAAATGGTGGAGAACTTCACACTGTTGCTTTTGCTGCAGGGCTTCATGAAATTCCACAATCATTTTTATTTCGGTGGCCCGCCAAAATAATTGCTGCAGTGGTTTCACTTATTATCGCCCATTTTCTTGGCAGAATTGTGTTCCAAAGGCGTATAATTATGAACATTTAACAACATTTAAATCAGCAGCGAAATCTTCCTATAGTTTTCTTGGCATACTTTTGTCATTCACTATACCATAGAATTGGCTGCTAGCTCCAGTCTAACCTACATCGACAATCACAACCTCGCCAAATCCATCTTTCAATTTCTATTTTCCATGTTGGTGCCCATGTAGCTTCCCCTATGTCGTTATTCCCTGGCTCACATTCTGTATTTCGGTACCTAGAGGTGCTCTATTAATGTGCTCGTGTCATGTTGGGTACACATTGGAGCAGGTCCAGGGTAGGTGGGCAGGTGCTGGCTTGTTCTTGTGTTTTGCTCATAGTGTTAATTTACGAGGCTCTATAATGAAATCAGGCCGTTTATTTGGGCTCCTATAGCTAGTTTTTCACTAACTACTGAGTTAGTATACTATTAAACTTTTTACCAGGCTGTGAGTTGAGCTCCTATAGCTGGTCTTTCACTAACTCCTGGGGTAGTATACTTCCATCTATTGTTGTATTATGTTTTACCAGGCTGTTTAGTTCAGCTCTTATAGCTTATCTTCCACTTACTCCTGGGGTAGTATACTACCATCTATATCGTGATCGAGGCCATAACACGTCTGTATTTTATACTATCATCTATTGTATGATATTTTACCATGGTGTTTAGTTCAGCTCTTATATAGCTGGTCTTCCACCAAATCCTGGGGTAGTATAATGTCCCATTGTACATAAGATATTTTACCAGGCTGTTCTGTTGAGTTCTTCGAGTTGGTTGTTCACTACCTCCTGGAGTTATGCCGGCCTGGGTAGTATACTACCATCTATTGTATGATATTTACCAGGCTGTGTTTTTCTTTACACTTGGAAAGGTTTGTGGCGTGGGTAATGTGCAGGGTTTGTCGGTTCATATCAAATAAGCAAGCCAACAGGTGTTGTCAATATTGGTCCAATCGCCTAGAAATGTACAATTGGCAGCTCTCCTCATTTTTTAAGTTGTTAAATTAGGCTTGAAAATGACAAGTACTGGGTATAGCTGGTATTGCATTATTTCAGACAATCTATTCGGTTTTGTTGAATTGTGTATTGAACCTGTTTTTTGTCTAAAATTTGGTTCATTTGAAAGGATTGATGAATACCAATTGTATATTTTCTGGTGATTTCACTCATATTTGGTGATAGCTATAACTCCCTCCCTCCCTCCCCCCATCTCCTCCCCCCCCCCCCCCGTACATTACATGGACTGCTCTCAATCATAGATCGATCTTTTCCAACCTTTTGTTATTGATTTGTCTTAAATAACAAATTGCATGTCCACAACATGTATTATTTTCATAAATAACTGGGCTGATATGCACATCTAAATATAGACTATATGGATACTGGAGGAATCAATACAACGAGTTTATTACCAAAAACTGTAGTCGCACCCAAATATTTGGTTCACCGACGCGCCGACACTATTTATTGTAAATGTATTAATGTTCGCGCAGTATTTATTTTCGCTATTTTCGCGCACCCACCTTGGTGCGCAAAAATAAATACTGCGCGAAAGGTATAATTATTGCATAAACAAGGTGTGAGACTTCCTTGCTGCGTGAATTTAAATCCGCGCGAAAAGGTGTCAAATGTCTTAGTGCGCGAAAATTTATCTGCGCGAAAATAAATACGTTCACAGTATACATGTACCCTGTTGGTATGTCTCTGTTTACATTCTTTGTCACTGTTTTTGGTTCTTCCGCCATTTCTCTACAGACAGTCACTTTAAATCATAGATCAAAACCTAAACTATGAAAAGCATTAACTATTACATTTAAATAATCAGACCAGTAAAAGTCCAAATAAAAAAGTGCAAAACTCCACCCCATACTTCTCTTACTCAACACAAGTCACAGCATAGTAAAATTGAATTTCAACCGGTTGGCAGATCCCCTCCCAACATTTAAATAATCAGTTTTCTTCTACAAACGGGGGATTTATCTGAAATAATTCATGTCGAATTTACCTAGAATGTTTCTGTAAAAACTAATGTGCCATATATGGGAAACGGACGAATTTTCTATTCTGTTTTTCTTTTTTTATTTGTTAAATCCCATTTCTTGACCTCTTATTCAATAGGTAGATCTATAATAAGTCAATCACACATAGATTTGGCACTTTGCCATGATTTTCCTGGTGTTGGCAGATTGCCAGAAACATGTATATTCCCGGACATAATTATCACACAGATTGTTCTATTCTGACTTAGATTAAAATTTTGATATCATGGGTAATTATTTCCGATTGTTGCTTGCTTGAATGATATAGATCTATTATATATCTGAAGGAAGTCCTATGTAGCCGTAGGTATATTAATTTACATGTATGTACTTGTAGGTACGCTTCTGTAATTTTCTTACCATTCTATTAACTGGAAGACAAGGTCGCTAATGCACTACCAATTGCTATGGATGCCTTCAGTAGACTTCAGTAATTATACGAAAATAATAATTTTGAAAACTTAAAAAGATTTTCTCAAGGTCAGATTACTTTTGTTCATCATATTAGTCTTTATAAATCAGTTCAAAATAACTTGTACAAGTAATATACGCCCTAAATGATTTTTTTTTAAATTCTCATTATATAAATCCCTAAACTGTATATATTGACAAATCGATGCAATACAGAAACCCATAATATTAATAACCTGAGTTGGTACCATAGCCCTGCTGACCCTACAGTCCACTAGTGACTGGACACACTGGTCACTACTTGGTATAGCAGTGATAATAATAACATGTACTGGTCAGTTTGTGTACAGCTGTGTCCACCTGTTGAGGAAAAGCTTGATTTAGTCTGGTTGCCAAATCAGATTAGTGACTCGGTTCGGCTGCGTGCCTTTAATGCCAAAAATAACAGTTACCGTATATAATAAGCGCAGTTCTTGTTTAAAGTCTAGGCTCAGAGCTGAAAGAGTCCATCCAAAATGAGGGAAAGCCTGTCACTCCACAAAATGCCATTATGTCAACCGGGACGGGAAAGCCATTGGCGCAGTAGCCGTCCAATCACTGACAAACCATTCTTATCTGAGCTATGAGGCTAAGAAGCCTAGACTGTTTAGGCCCAAAGGTTTTGGGTGGAGAGGGAGGAGGCATGTATTATTACACCCCTGTGATGTTGCTTCCTATACCTTCAGCATTGTATGTCACACTTGGTCAAAGTGGTGCATAACATGTGAGTTATGTCACCCCGGGGACATACAACAAGTAGGTCCACCAAAAACTTAAATTACTTCTTTTATTTTTAATTAATTATATTTTTTATTTATTAATGGGGTGTAATAAATATGGAACAAAGCTCGGGTGAAGTCTGTACACTTGTTAGTGACCTCGGGAGCGCAGAAGATCTCGGGCTAACGCCCTCTATCTTCCCGCGCTCCCTCGGTCAATAACAAGTGTACAGACTTCCCCCTTGCTAGGTTCCATCTATTTCTCAGACGGTAAAAGCGCTGGTCACTCACTGGATGCACCCACACCTGTCCAAAGAATGACAAATTGAAAGTTCATCTGCTGTCCTCCTTCTCGCCTCCCAATCTGAGCTTGCTACCCAAAACCTAGACTCCCAGAACCATTGTCTTTAGTTTCGGTACCCTTTCAGTTTGGATTCCAGGTTCATTTGCACATACGGTATTTCTTTTTTCTCGCAAGAATGCCCTTGATATGATGAACAGATGTTTTAGGGATTGGTTATGATTCTGAGTGTATGGGGATGCATTTGGGGGAAAATAACCGGTCATCTGCCTTATTTATGCAGGGTCCCCGCCGAGCCTGGACAAGCTGGGAAAGCCTTGAATTTGGAAAAATGAATTCAAGGCCTGAAAATGGACATTTTGGTCGAAAGGCCTGGAATATGATTTTATTGGCCTTGAACTATGTTGGAATCTATTAAATGGCCCTGACTTTTTCGAAGAGACTTGTTTCTCAGTGTAGCCTACACTTTCCCCTGACTGGCCGCTCTCTCATCTTACAGTAAATGACTCACATAGTAAAAAGATGACAAACGGTTATTAATATAGAATCTGAATTTAAAACTTGTTAAATACGTCATTGGCCTATGAAAACAATATTACTACAACCCTTATAGGTCCCGTCCTTAAGGTTACAAAAATGATTAATATTGGCCTTGAAAATCACTAATGGGTCTGGAAAGGCCTTGAAAAGCCTTGAATATCTTCAGTTCAGAAACGCGGAGACCCTCTCATGCTGTATTAGTGTAAAAGTAAATTCTCTAAATTGTTGACGTTGACCTATTGCAGAGGTGGTGGCCACGTGTGACGTGAACGAGGCCTTCAACAACATCGACGTGGCAGCCCTGGTGGGGGCCATGCCACGCCGTGAGGGCATGGAGAGGAAGGACCTTCTCAAGGCCAACGTCAAGATCTTCAAACAACAAGGAGAAGCCCTCAACAAGCACGCCAAGAAAACCGTCAAGGTAAATATACAATCCATTAATCTGATACTCATTCATATGTGATTTGTCAGAGGAAAATGAGTCATAAATCGAAAAAATGGATTTTGAGATACCATCCTATATGAAAAGATGAGATCTAGCGGATTCCAATGATGGTAAACATTAGCACATTCTATTGAGTGCTTCTGTATTTTTCTATCCATGAAATAATAGCTATATAATTTCTTGATGGTCAATCACTAGTAAAGTAGCTAAATATACTCCTTAGTGTAGGATAAGCTCAGAAATGCATTGATATATTCAATACAAAGTCTCGAAATTTTGGTGCATGTATTCATGCTACGAACAGCGTTAAGTACCCCAACGATGAAAACTTTCCCACAAAGACATCTTTTGAATAAATCACTTTGGAAAATATCAATTTTGCGACTTGTGACTCGATTTCCCTGGAACACATATTCATTCTACTAACAGCACTAAGCAAATATAACCAAATGTGACTCTAAATCTGACTGGCCAAATTGTCGTACATCAGTTAATACATAGTCGTTGATCCTACAGTGACATTAAATTGTAATTCTCTCAGTATTTAGAAAAAGAATATTAGGGAGGTTCAGCACGTATTAAACGTATCTGTATCTCGATAAAAAAAAATGTATCTCGATAAACATACGTTAAAAGGAAGAAAAAGGTTCAGCAAAACATGGCGAGAAAAACGTAACAAAATGTTTCATACCAATTTATTTTATATACATAAAAACGCGTCCTAATTCACAAAAAAATACGCATACGGTTATGTAATTGAGATAGGTTTGCTTGCGAAACGTCCCTATTATAACGCATATAATGTTATTCCCTGCAGGTGCTAGTGGTAGGCAACCCAGCCAACACCAACTGTCTCATCTGTAAGAAGTACGCACCTTCCATCCCCGCCAAGAACTTCTCCGCACTCACCCGGCTCGACCAGAATAGGGCGCAAGCGCAGGTAAGGTCCCGTCTCCACTTAACCGATTTTTGGCATTTAATAAACTGTCCCACTGATTTTTCAGTCATTGAAAATTGAAGGATTGAAAATGTGTCAGATTTATGAGAAACTATTGAAAAGTACAAGTCAGTGTCTTGACCCATATGGGTTAGATTTTCAGAAAATGTACAATTGGCAGCTCTACACATTTAGGAAATTCTGCTAAATTCTGCTGAAAAATGATGAATACTTGGTATATTAGAGAATTGTTGGTATCTCATTGATTTATAGTATCAGTTCTGTTATGTTGAACAGCATTTTGAAGCTCATTTTTGTTTTAAAAGTGGATTATTTGAGAGGATTGGTGAAGGCGAATTGTACATTTTCTGAAAATCTGACCCACATACTAATAGATAATGAGGGATGCGTGTTATCAGTGACAGGGTCTCCGCGGGGCCTGGAGAAGCCTTGAGTTTGGAAAAAATGAATTCAAGGCAAATGGGCATTTTGGTTAAAGGGCTTGGAAAATCATTTTATGGGCCTTGAATTCTGTTAAAATCTAACTTGTTTCTCACTGTGTACTTTCTTCCTCTTACAACTTACAGTAAATGACTCACAAATTGAAAGTTACAAAACGGTTATTGATATCAAATCTGTATATAAACTTTTGGTCTATGAAAATGATTCTTTGGAATGTTTTAAAAATGTTGTATCTAAAATAGAAACTCAGGAGGGCTTAAAAAAAATGAATTATTCTAAATAAATTTATATATATTAGCCACCCCACTAGGGTTCTAAAATGTCCAGTCAATAATGTCCAGTCAATAACTTGCGTTTCTGAATGTTAAAGACACTAATAATTAATAAATTGACCTAATTACAGATTGCGTCTAGACTGGGAGTAGGTTGTGATGACGTACAGAACGTCATTATCTGGGGTAACCACTCCTCCACACAGTTCCCGGATGTAGACCACGCCGAGGCCGTGGTGGGCGGACAGAAGACGCCCGTGGCGTCAGCCATCAAGGACGACAACTGGATCAAGAACGACTTCGTTAGCGTAAGTTTGTGAGGAATGTTGGATAATATTTCCTAGCTGTCTATGCAGGGTTCCTACAAAACCTTGAAATCATAGAAAATCCTTGCATATATATAATGATTTTTATTCACGCACATAATTACATGAACAGGGGTGGATCCATAGAAAGGTTACGCATTGCGTAAACCCTATCCTGCTCTATTGCAGGATAGGGTTTACGCAATGCGTAACTTTTCTATGGATCCACCCCAGGACAATAAACGTTTGTAACCAGGTCTTCCTGTTTAGCCCGTAAAAAAATTATAACACAAATAATAAATATTACAATTAAGACATTACAGATTCTATTAGATTTTATTGTTGGGTCGGTTTTTAATTAAAAGTTACACTTACTGGATTAAACGGTTATATGGAACCAAACCTTTTATATTCGTTTATTTTCCGAGGTTCAAAGACCTCTTGCCGCGAACATAAAAAATAAGGAATTGGTTAGGCTTAGGTTCCTAATTTTAAACTGGATCAAGAACGACTTTGTTAGCGTAAGTTCTTGAGAAATGTTGGATACTGTTAACGGGTTTTTTTTGTATTTATTTTCGCGCACTAAGTATTTTGACACCTTTTCGCGCGGATTTATATTCGCGCGGCTAGGAAGTCTCACTTTGTTTATGCACTAATTATACTTTTCGCGCACAAAGGTGGGTGCGCTAAAATAGCGAAAATAAATACTGCGCAAACATTAATACGTTTACAGTAACATTTCCTAGCTGTAGGGCGCGTACAGGGCCTTGAAATCCTAGACAGTCATTGCATTTTATTTCTATTTTTCAAGGCCTTGGAAAGCTTTGAAAATCCAACGCCAGGCATTTAATATTTTCGAGAAAAATAATTTTCATAGGGAGCATGCTTGAGTCTATAAACTATGATTAAAATTAATTTTTACTCGCAACCCAGCGGCAGCTCTGACGTACTCCATTGATTATTAGGAGGGTAGCCTCTGTGTTTTTCTGTTTTAAGTTGTATTTCGATTGAATGGGCGCAGCCTCCTTTTAGTATCACTATAGGAAAGGTATACTTATACAGGAGCCAGACTGTCGCACCCCTGGCTAAGTCTAAATTGGAGGGGTGGCCTGTCAGTGGCCACATGGGTCTGTTTTGACTGTGTTGGCTGGTGCTGTTAAGTAGAGGAGTGTATTGGCTTGGCCTGTTTGCTGTGAGTGACAGGGAGGGAGGAGGGAGGACAGGGAGGGAGGTGTACAGACTGGCTGTGATTGACAGGGGGTTGGGTACTAGGCAGGGGGTTGGCTACTAGGATGGTGCTTGAGGATAAGTGAACAACCCTGAAAGCTTGTGAATAGTTACTAGGCAGGGGGTTGGCTACTAGGCATTCCTACTAGGCCAGGCCTACAAGTGTGATCTGACAAGCTACATCCTGTAAGATCTTTATCTTTGGATCTGTAGACTGTCATCTGTACATCTGTGTAAACTGATTTCAGTGAGAGGAAATATCTGAGGAGATCATCAGATAAGTTATGTAACTGAAGTGTAACATCACTGTGAAATGCCTCCTGCTGATTGTGGCCTAGAGTGGAGGAGGCCAGGTTTGGAAGTGAGTGATGGTTGCCTATGCAATCAAATGAAAAAAAGAAATACAAAAAAAGAACTATATACTAAAAATTAGAAGCAAAAGAAAATAGCAGTTAGGCAAATCAGCTGGGCTACCCTCCTAGTATCGAAAGATACTATAGCAATTGGGCAGTAGTATGTTGTCTTGTATATTTCGTTACCACCTTTTTCTAACTTTTTCTTAAATATCACATACATCTCATCTCATTAAATCATCATTGTTCTACATATAGTAGCACTGAATAGTTTATGTTGCAACAGTTCGATACATGACACCTAGCAATGAAATGAAACCCGCAAGCTGTCACAATCAGGGGGCGGCGGGAGATAGGGTTTACCCTAGTCGTTACAACGTTATTTAGGCATATGCCTTATTTCTTCCTGAATAAAGAAATGTGCAAAAAAAAAAAAAAAAACAAACCATAAGGGTGCGGGACTCTGAGTTGCTCATAAAAATCTAAATTTTAATTCAACTTCCATGGTAAGTCTCTAAAAATTCCAAAATATAATTAAAATCAAAATCTTCTTTTTCCGTAGTCAAGATCCATACAGGAAGACCAGAAAATGCTAGTACAAATAAAGAAAACTTTGAGTTACATTGAATGGACATTTGGTACCAATATGAATGCGATGCTTTATCTCCTCTACTTACAGACGGTCCAGTGCCGTGGTGCAGCCGTCATCAAGGCACGTAAGTTGTCCAGTGCCATGTCTGCTGCCAAGGCCATCTGTGACCACCTCCGTGATTGGTGGAGCGGCACCAAGGAGGTAAGTTGGCTGTCCAGTAATATCTCTTGTCTTGTAGTAAAATCGGTATTTTTTTGTCTTTTCTTTTAATTCTCAGAATTGGTCTCACTTATCGCTGGTCTTTTCCCATCGATTTTGCACAATATGGATAACTTCAGTCCTATAGGTCAAACAATGTATACATTGTTTGACCTATAGGACTGAAGTTATCGTACATATATTTACATATATTTACCGTACATATATTTGTGGGTTATTTGAGAAGATATACTTGAATAATCTTCTGGTGACTTCACCCTACTTTTCTCATTGATCAATCATATCTAAGACGAAAGAGCATTAAGTCTAAAATGTTTGAAACTGAACTTCTCAGTCTAGGACCAAAGATGACAGTCATTTCAAACTGAGGGGAAAGCCTCTCGTCCCAAACCGCAAACTGCCATTATTATTCAATTAAGACCGCAAATGTCATTATTATGCTATTAGAACGCATAGTCCTAGGCCATGAAACCGATTAGTGAAGTAGGCGTCCAATCACTTACATACCATTCTTATCTGATCTGAGGGTAATAGTAAATAATAAAAAATACTCTTCTCCCGCTTGCAGGGTCGCTTCGTCTCCATGGCAGTGTCGAGCGACGGGTCGTACGGTATAGGGGAAGGCCTCATGTACAGCTTCCCCGTCTCCATCTCCAACGGAGAGTGGTCCATCATACAGGGGCTCTCCGTCTCACAGTTCGCCCGCGAGAAGATGGACTTCACACAGAAGGAGCTCGTGGAGGAGAGAGACGATGCCCTCAGCGAGTGCCAGGATTGACTTCCTCCAGCAAACCTCTGAGGCGGCACGTGCTGCCCCCCTGTGGACAGCGGCGCAACTAAAACACCTGGTCTTATTGAGGATAGTCAGGGTGGTGCATTCCTAATTTTGTGAGGAATTCTTAATTCTAATTTAATTTAAAAACTTGTAAAGTCATGCTTGTAAAGTCATGTTGCTTTACTTGTAAAGCATAAACGGTGTACGTAGAATTACAATTAACAAATCGTACATTTGTAATAGCTATGAGGTCTGTGGAATAATCGTAGGACCAGTTTACACGTTTACAAAATCAAAGATTTGGTAACGTTGTGCATCACCCTTAGTATCCTAGGGTAGAGCCAAGGAGAAATGTATAATCGTTGTTTACCAAGACTACCAAAATACTGGTCTATTAGGTGGTAAAAATTAACTTTTTTAAGAGAAAATGTAAGAAGAAAACAAAATATCTTCAATGATTCAATTTTATTTGGAAAATATTTTGAAATTTATAAAAGAAAGTAAACAACCAGATTGTACACTTTTTAGTGGCTTCACCCGTTGCCATTATAGAGGAGTTGTAAGCGTCTTCACATGTCAGTCATTTGTGGGGAGAAATATTGGCTATTTCTGACATTATCCAAGCGAACTATTGGGCAGTGGACTTGAGGATTATTTGTATCTTGGTCAAAGGTTATTGTTAGTTCGGTGTGAGCCTCTGTGTTTAGCATGATCATATTCGCTCGATTCTATGAGTGAATTCAGCAGGTGCCTAGTACATGCTTCACAAACTTAATGCGACTATTTTTGTTGCGACACTTGTAAAAGCGACGAAGAAGACATCTGTAGAACAAAACCTTGAATCATTACCATATTGGTCTCATTGTCTCTTGAGAACAGCATCTCTATGAACAATCAGGAATTATAGCCACTTTTCCTTCCCATATTGAGATTGTCCTAAAAGGCGTTATTGCAAATCCCCTATTGAGAGACCCAGTGGCGCCGCCAAGTGCATGAAAAATGAACTAGAGCGCGAGTGAAAGACCACCACTGCAACCTTGTAACTACATGAACCAAACCTGATCTATTTTCAGTTATTTCCATTAAATGCTTTACATTACAAAAGGCGAGGTTTCGACCAAAAAACCTAGCAGGAGACTAACATGCAAATTTGATCGTTGTGAAGTATTTTATTGATTGATTTGTGTTGTCTAGACGATGCACTTTATTGTGATAACGGAGTATTAGACAGTTTAAAGTCTTTACCTCTGACGATTGTTTCAGAGCTGAAACATTAAAGGTCTCAGCATTATATTGTTGCCATTATGATATAAATTTTTAAAAATAGGCTGAAGGGTATCAAAATATGGTGCACATCACCATGCTTTTTTGCATGGTCAGTGGCTAATATTTTACTGTGAACAACTTATGCATTCTAGCCAAGCCAAGAGCTCAAAGAAAAACATTATTCTTCAAAAAAAAAAAGAACTTAATGGAATTCTACCAACAGTTAATGTTGTGGAAAAGGACTATAGATTTGTAAACAACCGCCAAACAGATGCAAACACAGCCAACAGGCTCAATATCTTAGGGTCCAATATATGTCCCCGTACAAAGACAATAAAGATGTTACAAAATCTTAAAAAAACAATATTGTTTCGACTAGAGTGAGTACATTGGTGCCGGTCTGTCCGTATATATATATGTGTGTGTGGCCATTTGGTCCGTTACAATATATCTGGTTGAATCTTATTTTTTGTTTTGTGAATAGATGGTAGAGGTATATTTTTTTGTGAAAGCCTTTTTCGACATTCGAGAGTGCATGCTGGTACTTTAAGAACTTTTAAGAACAATTTGTTGCTCGCTTTTTTTTTCTTGCTTCGCGCGCTTGCTTCTTGGTTTGCTGAATTTGTTTCGGCTTCCGGTTTGAATTATCATTTCCGGGATTTTAAAAAATCTATTAAATACAGAAAAAAAAGATCAAAATCGCTTCTAACCAATTTTTAAGAAGCTAAATTTAAATTTTGCTGTGTTAATTAAAGCAGAAACCTAAATTTGCATGCACTTTGATTCACTGATCAGTCACTTAATTATTTTGTGAAGAACGCAAAAAACTAAGATGAAATTCAATTAATTTGAAAATAATCTGTTGAACAAAAAGAAGTCTTTATCTTTTAGAACAAATGGACAGCACACAAATCATTGTTGACTTTATTGAGGAATTAATATCAGAATTATCGGTTGCTTGTGTGTGCTTTTGGTATGGCAAGGGAGTGCTTTGTACCTAGGGAAAACATAGGTTTGATATGCGAATTGTTACCTTGGTAGATAACGCTTGCAATCAAAATACATAATTGAATTCACAAATGTTCAAAATGAAAACACCTAATCACTGATAATAATTGTTGCACACTTGGTTTGGCCCTGTAACATTGGTTTATGTCATTCCTTGCAAGGGACCAACCTTACAGTGCAGTCTCAGCTAAATCGAGAAAAAAACTGCAAAAAAGTTTCTTATTCTATCCAAGAAACTGTTATATTGGTTGGGAAAGAACAAGCCAATGAGAAGAAAATGTTATTTTCTGACTGAATTTGAAATTAGCTGGGAATGCAACTTTAAATTTGTCTTAAACCCTGTCTGCACTGAACCGATTATCTTGCAAGGAGCAGCCATGGAGATACATGAAATATTAATCAACAGACCCGTCTAGGCCCAGAGTTGAGAGAGTCCCTCCAAACTGAGGGAAAAACTGTCGCTCAAAACCACAAAATGCCGTTATAATCCCATTAATCGCCTATTCCATGGCCAGAAAAGCCATTAGCGCAGTAGGCATACCATTCTTATCTGATCTGAAAGACAGCCTAGACTGCCGACCTTCAGATGATTGTCTCCTGACAATATGGATGAATCCAATCGTCAGGCTATTTTCCCTTCCTTCAGCCAACTGCTCCTCGCGAATAATTCCACTCGGTGAACACAGGGCTTTTAATTGCATGGCACTTATCCATATTTTTCACACCCACCCACACCTACCCTTCTCACTTACTATTCAGTCTATTGGCGCACTTCGCTGGAATGCATGTGTTGGAAAAATAATTTTGTTAAAAGATCTAAGTCATGATGAAAATACATATTTGGAATTTTTCTCTATTTCTAGGAAATATGAATTATGGTGTTTTGTGTTGGATAATATTAGGTTAAAACCCTTTGTTCCTAGGGAGAAACAGGAATAAACGAAGAATTCAAACTACCGTATACTACTTTCCTCTCTGTCCTCATTTTAATTTTGGATCTCTTGTTAACATTTCATAATTTTTGTTGGATTAAATATAAATGTCTTAAGATTTTTTTTAAAACATCTGAACCCTGGATATATTTTTCTATCACATTAAACTTTGTTACTAACTTATAATCCCCACCCTTTGATCCGATAAATATTCAACATTTTCTCCTTTTAATATTATTATCTAAAAATATAAAACTAGCAGATCACAATTTTTTAATCGCAATTCTATATCCTGCATGATCTTCAAAATGAAATGGAGGTGGTCGTTTTTAAGCGTTCATGTTTAAGACATTTCTGACTTGTCTTGAAAAGGTAAAGGCATGGCTGTATTCAGCGAGTTTGCACACTGCACGACTTCTAACGCACTAATATATGATTGATTCACATTTAGAGACTACTACTTCTACATTGATTGATTGGGTTCTTTATTTCTCAAAACTAAAAATTAGTCGCTTGTATCTGACAATTTAAGGGGTAATGTAATGATTCATATTTTCAAAATTATTGGGGCGATGTTTTAATAGTTTGCACATTAGGGGTTAGAATTCTTAACAACTCTTGGAAGGATGGAAGAACAGATTAATTATGCACACAATGTTGAGCCTATGGGAGACTTGGAACTACATGTCAACGCGTCATCAAACTGGTACAGTTGCACAACTCAATCTGCTGCCATGGACTACTTACAGGACAGGGTTCCCAAACATCGCGTGTGGCCGCGTATTGCCTTAACGCACTCCCACGCATTTGGCCGCGTATTGCCTTAAAGCACTCCCATGCGTAGGACGCGTAATGCGTAAAAGCACTCCCACGCACAGGACGCGTAATGCGATAAAGCACTCCGTGGGAATGGACGCGTATTGCCAAAAAGCATCATAATAACAACGTTATTCAATGGTGGCGACGTAACAGGCCGTCCTTAAGCTACATGACGTTATTAGAATGTGCGTCGTCCGGAGTAAAGTGGACGCGGTAGAGCGTCGTCCTCATGTGACGTATATTTCAGACAGACGTCTTCAAATGAATGTTCTTTTCCCGCGCTTGGTCGTCAAGCAAAACGCAACGTTGGCAGTGCTGTCCTGAATGGGCTAAAGGTCATTAAAAAGGAAAATAATTTGTTAAGGCCCTTGAGGTTATTTAATTTTGCTTGCAGTCCTTAAAAGTCATAAAAAAATTGTAGTGATCTAAGAATGGCCACATCGGCTTCATAATTTCTTATTTAGTATTTTCGTGCAGCAAAAAAATAATAAAGTTCAAATGCGCCAGAACCCCCCTCTAGGTATACTATGCCTCTTGCGCGTGCAGAGAGCATATCGCGGGGCCTGGAAAAGTTGAATTTCGATAAATGAATTCAAGGCCTGGAAAATGGGCATTTTTTACAAAGGGCCTGGAAAAACATTTAATAGATCTTGAATTCTGTTGGAATCTATCAAATGGCCTTGAAATTTTCGAAGATAATTTGTTTCTCACTGTACTCTTTCCCCTCTCATACCTTAAATACCTCACAAAGTAAAAGTAGTAAAAACTATGGGTCAGATTTTCAGACAATGTACAATTCGCCTTCACAAATCCTCTCAAATAACCAACATTTACGACAGAAATGAGCTTCAAAATGCACTTTAACGTAACAGAACTGATACTCTAAATCAATGCCATACCAAATATACTCAGATATACCCAGTATACTTCACTTTTCAGCCTAATTTAGGAGAATTTCCTAAATGTGTACAGCTGCCAATTGTACATTTTCGGAAAATCTGACCCATATAGCTAAATACCGTAGGCTACTAGAGGATACCGTACAGTAGAATTCATCTACCGCAGCGCCACAACTCAAGGATCTAAAGCAGGAACTCAACGTTACTTCACCATGGTCACTGGACCCTTCGGACATTAAATTCTCCCGCCCACCTCCCTGTTATACATATTAGTTTATACATCCCAGCTAAGAATGTGTGATCACAGTGAGCTCACTGAGAGCTCACAATATTTATCACAGTGAGCTCATACTATGACCTCACGGGTGAGGTCAAAGTGTAACTTCACAGTGGCATCAAAATGATCTCTCAATGTGACCTCACAGTATACTCATACTATGATCTCACTGTGAGGTCATAAGTATGAGATCACTGTGAGGTCATAGTATGACCTCACAGGTGAGGTCAAAGTGTAACTTCACAGTGGCATCAATATGATCTCTCAATGTGACCTCACAATATACTCTTATACAATCAATCTCACTCTTATTAATCAATAAGATGACAAGACTAGACTTGTTTTTAGCACTACTGATCAGCTCCTAAACAGCAGATTTGTGCTCAGTGCTAAGGTAGAAAGTTTCTCCACAGAAGCATTTCACCCAAGAGCATTCAAGGAGAGACTGCATGGTCCCTTTGCTTTTCAAAGTTCCTCATCCCTTTCCATCACTTAAACTTACCCTTAATACACTCCTCTCCTGTAGCTGCCATAGGTATCCATTTCAAGTTGGTGTTAGACAATCTTGGTCACTCAGTATACTTATAGTAATAATATTAGAATTATAAGGGTGCTTTCTTCCCAACATTTTTTAACATCAAGCAGGTAAGTTATCCAAATAAACTATCAAGTTCATTGCTTTCAATATTCCCAAGTTAATGATGTGTAATATCTATGAAGTATAAATGCTTCATATAAGTATTACTAGTGAGACTTTTGTTCTAATAGAAAGTGTAAATGTAATGCAGTAACCTTTGGTGCCACCTAGTGAAAACCAAGTTCTATGGTACTGCCACCTGGTGAAAACAGTCGGATTGCCGATAACGCCGCCAATAATGCCAATAGAAAAAATTGGAGGCCAGATTTGAAAAGAGGAGAAAAAACTAGACTAGGTCAGCATCTCACAAAATTTCTAGGGGCTGCCAGATAAAAGTCAACATTTTCAGTATTTTTCCATAGAGATGTGCCTAAAAAGTGTAATTCTTGCAACCCACTTTGCAATGTCAAACGAATCCTTTGTTTGGAAAATGAAGGAATGCTTGGAATGGAATTTCCTTTAGCACCCGGGTATAACAGGGCCCCCTGCATCTCATACTCCAACAGCTAAGCCCTAGCTGCCCTAAAAATTGGTCAAATCGACCATTCCGTTTTTTGGAAATGTCCAAAAATCTGACAAATCATTCATGTGAGATCACATATGCAAGATCACAAACATATCACCCAGACCTCACCGTTCTGATCTCACATCTATGAGAAGTTTCTGAGCTCACAGAGATATCACAGTTTTTAGCTAAATGTGAGCTAGAACTGGTGACCTCACACTGAGATCACACTGAAACCATTCATGTGAGATCACATATGCAAGATCACAAAAATCTCACCCAGACCTCACTGTTCTGATCTCACACCTATGAGAAGTTTCTGAGCTCACTGAGATATCACAGCTGTTAGCTAAATGTGAGCTAGAACTTGTGAGCTCACACTGAGATCACACTGAAACCATTCATGTGAGATCACATATGCAAGATCGCAAAAACCTCACCCAGACCTCACCGGTCTGATATCACATGTGTGAGAAGTTTTTGAGCTCATAGTGAGATCTACATGAGCTCACTTCCTAGCTGGGATCCTCACTTCGTCACTTTTCTGATTTCGTAAAAATGGGACTCGAGCACTGTCAAGTATAATCAAGAAAGATTGACTGCTGACACATTCACGATTAAGTCTATATGTTCTAAATTATACAACAATCATTAATCTTATTATAATTTATTCTCATACCAACATCATCGACGGATCTGGAACTGCAACTGAGGCTTGATCCATATTAAGTAAATGTAAAAAATAAAGTACCGGTAGTGAAGATGTACTAGCGTTCCCTGTCTAATGATTATGAAAAACAAATATGTGATGTGTTTCAGGAAAATAAGTCATAAGTCGCAAAATTGATATTTTTTAAAGCGTTTTTTCTCAAGATCACATTATTGGAATGTTCTGATCTTTGGAGAGTTTGTCACTAATGGTTATGTTAATCGATGTATCGAATTTCAGGACAATCTATGTAATATATCCTTTGGTTTTAAAGGTCCTCATATGGACTACATTTAGTTACTTTACTGTTTATTGACCCCTAGAAATATTGGAAACTTTTTTTTTCAAAAATGAAAATATCAAACTTAAAATCTAGAAATACTTATTATTTTATCAGAGTGTTTACTATCATTGAAATCAGCTTAATCTCATTTTTTCAAGTATAATGATATCTCAAGATCTATTTCTTGCGACTTATGACTCATTTTCCTGAAACACATCACATATGTTCTAAATTATACAACAATCATTAATCTTATTATAATTTATTCTCATACCAACATCATCGACGGATCTGGAACTGCAACTGAGGCTTGATCCATATTAAGTAAATGTAAAAAATAAAGTACCGGTAGTGAAGATGTACTAGCGTTCCCTGTCTAATGATTATGAAAAACAAATATGTGATGTGTTTCAGGAAAATAAGTCATAAGTCGCAAAATTGATATTTTTTAAAGCGTTTTTTCTCAAGATCACATTATTGGAATGTTCTGATCTTTGGAGAGTTTGTCACTAATGGTTATGTTAATCGATGTATCGAATTTCAGGACAATCTATGTAATATATCCTTTGGTTTTAAAGGTCCTCATATGGACTACATTTAGTTACTTTACTGTTTATTGACCCCTAGAAATATTGGAAACTTTTTTTTTCAAAAATGAAAATATCAAACTTAAAATCTAGAAATACTTATTATTTTATAGTGTTTACTATCATTGAAATCAGCTTAATCTCATTTTTTCAAATATAATGATATCTCAAGATCTATTTCTTGCGACTTATGACTCATTTTCCTGAAACACATCACATATGTTCTAAATTATACAACAATCATTAATCTTATTATAATTTATTCTCATACCAACATCATCGACGGATCTGGAACTGCAACTGAGGCTTGATCCATATTAAGTAAATGTAAAAAATAAAGTACCGGTAGTGAAGATGTACTAGCGTTCCCTGTCTAATGATTATGAAAAACAAATATATATATATAATATATAAGTATTTGTATTTGTAATTGTATTTACAATTTTAATGTTGCATTTCGTGCTTTTTTAATTTTACTGATTAATGTTATACATTTCCGTCTATTTTCTTATTTTTATTTACTATACAGTTTTGTATTCCCTATACATTCCGGGTTCCTTAGAACATAGTACAATGTTCCTTTTCTCTATTAACAAGACTATTCCCTCTTGTACTAGGGGGGTATGACAATTTTGATTTTTACAAGTTCCTTAAGGAGTTACATACTTCTCTTGTTGAAATTGGCATTGTTTTTCTTAATTACTTATATTTCTATGTTAACGCCATATTTATGTTACCGCAATACTTTGTATTGTCTTATAATTACATTATTAATCTGCAATGATTTAACATTACCACCTTTATTATTAGTTGACGCAGGTTTTATTCACTGAATACGTGACAATATAGTTACTCAACTCTGATATAAATATTAGGATATACATTGTTGAGGTTCTTAGCTTCACCTGCTATTATTTACATGTGATGTGTTTCAGGAAAATAAGTCATAAGTCGCAAAATTGATATTTTTTAAAGCGTTTTTTCTCAAGATCACATTATTGGAATGTTCTGATCTTTGGAGAGTTTGTCACTAATGGTTATGTTAATCGATGTATCGAATTTCAGGACAATCTATGTAATATATCCTTTGGTTTTAAAGGTCCTCATATGGACTACATTTAGTTACTTTACTGTTTATTGACCCCTAGAAATATTGGAAACTTTTTTTTTCAAAAATGAAAATATCAAACTTAAAATCTAGAAATACTTATTATTTTATCAGAGTGTTTACTATCATTGAAATCAGCTTAATCTCATTTTTTCAAATATAATGATATCTCAAGATCTATTTCTTGCGACTTATGACTCATTTTCCTGAAACACATCACATATTAAAACAGATAAACGAGCCCACTGATCATGACCTCCACGCTGCACACCCTGCACCTGGGCCATTGATTGGTCTCAGCTCCCTATCTCAACCTATCGCCTTCCTTATCAGCAACAGAGAAGTGACGAGTTGGGAAGTTTTTGAATCATCACGATTCAAAACTGATGATTAAAAAACTTCCCAGCATTTATTTGACGTGAACTTATTTAATCATCATATAGCATGACAGAACTGTTATCGAACTACATGTTTATTTTATTTGTTGCCATGCGAATTGTAACTTATTTTACAATTAATGAGAATATACTTTGGGGGTATTACCGCTTCCAGTCGTATGAATACAAGTACCAAAGATCAAGACAGTGTGTTTAATAGATATATCCGTGCATGCATTTCCAAGGTCGTCATATATGTATAGCACAGTAATATATATTTAACTACTTTACTAATTAATAATTGTCTGCGCAGATATATTGCTGACTTTCTTTTACATAAGTAAACATATCAAACTTTAAATGTAGAAGTAGGCCTACTTGTTAGATTTCCTAATGTTTAACATCATATTGGACTCCACTTGATCTCTTATTTCCAGATGTGGGTCAGATTTTCAGAAAATGTACAATTCGCCGTCACCAATCCTCTCAAATAACCCAAATTTCAGACGAAAATAAAGTTCAAAATACAGTACAACCTAACCTAACGGATTGCTAGAATCAATGCAATGCCAAATATACTCGAATTTACCTAGTATTGGCCCTTTTTCAGTCTAATTTAGCAGAATTTACTAAATGTGTACAGCTGCCAATTGTACATTTTCTGAAAATCTTACCCATGTGATGATTTCTCAAAATCCACTTTTTTCTACTTGTGACTCATTTTCCTGTAACATATATGAATATTTCAAGTATTTGTATGTGTTGTGTTACAGAAAAATTAGTCTTAAGTCGCAAAAAATGGATTTTGAGGTACCATCATATTAATTTTGAAAAGATGAGATTAAGTGAATTCAAATGATGTTAATATTTAGGAAAGTAAAAAAAAGTATTTGTACATATTTTATGCTTGAAAAGGTGTGTGTGTGTATGTGTTTCCTTACAAATTATGTCCCTCTCGCCCTGATCATTGTTAAAAATATCCCACAATTTGGACCATAACATTGATGCCTCCCGACACAACACAAAGGTATGGATCGACTATATGTGATGTGTTTCAGGAAAATGAGTCATAAGTCGCAAAATTGATATTTTCCAAAGTGATATATTCCCAAGTTCTCTTTGTAGGAATGTCCTCATTTTTGGTGGGACTAACGTTGGATGAAGTATAGGGGTATATATGGGTCCCATTTTTTATGATTGTGTCTGAGTGTCGCACGCTAAGAATTTTTTCCATGTCCCATGTCACTTTTTAAAACAAATACTAACGGTCGATACAATGTCGTGTGTCACCTGTTAAATAAATCACTGTGTCTCATGTCGATTTTTAATATATTTCTGAATGTCGTGTGTCCAATTTTATCAGCTTTTTGGAAGCTGTGTGTGTCGCAAGTTAAGGGGACCGTGTTGCCGTGTCGCCGGTGATTTAGCGGCCGTGTCGCGTGTCAATCGTGTCGAATTTTACCCATATGTACCCATAAGTATGAATACATGTACCAAATTGCAAGACAGTGTATCAAATATTGTCATGCATTCATAGGGTCATCCCATAGAGTATATTTACCTATTTTAATACTAACTGTCCACCCAAAAATATTGAAAACATTTTTTCCAGAAATAAAAATATCAAACTTAAAATATAGAAATACTTATTAGATACCCTTAATGTTTATATTCATTGGAATCCCCTTGGTCTCCTCTTTTCAAATATGATAATATCACAAAACCCAATTTTTGCGACTTATGACTCATTTTCCTGAAACACATCACATATATCACCGTAGACAGAGGGGCAATGACTAGTAAAGTTGTTAAATATATTTAGTTAATACTATAATAGTATTGTAGATTTATACGACTAAAAGCGCTGAACACCACACAAATGAAAACATTCCTAGAAAGGGTTCTTGTGGGAAAAACAATTGAATAGATAAAAATCACTTTTGCGACTTTAGACACATTTTTCTGTGACACATCACAAGTATTTTCTAAAAAGGTGGAGACAAAATCCTCAACATTTTAGTCAAAAGACTTTTACATGAGTTTGAAAAGAATGGAACAAAAAGTTAAAAATGTTCAGTTTTTTACCAATTTTAGCTGAGAGCGCAGCTGTAATAATAAGATATAACTCAACGAGAGATGGATCTAGCATGACGGATTCACAAAAATCAGAAAAATAACGCACAAGTGTTTTGTAAATCCGTCATGCTAGATCCATCTCGAGTTGGGTTCTATTTTTATGCCATGATATACATATTTTAGCCTTATTTAACCATTATTTACCTTCATTTCGTGTCTCGCAATCCTCTGACTCGGCAGAAACAAGCACTTACAACGTTGCGTCATGAAATGAGCGTCATGTTACGCAACCAATCAAAATAACGTTGTATATTGGTTGCATTCGAAAAGCGGATTCCACTAGTGCAATCCAGGTATGTTTATGCCATGGTCTAATCTGGCCATGTTTTTGTGGATACGCACAGCTATCATGGCATAATACCCACGACAAGGCACGTGCCCAATCCCTGGTTAACTTTTAGATTAAGTAAATCAATTGTAGAGGGATGACAACTATGACTTGTCATTTCGACACCATTGAAGTAATCACAAAGTCTCTTAAATCAATTATAATGTCTACGGAATTATCAAAATAACAATAAATTCTTCATTATATCGAAATTGGAAAGTGACTTTACAGAATCAAATGATAATCGGACCATTTTCCGTGCTAAGCTATTTTTCCTTGCTTCTAGTTCTACTACAGAAATGAAAGTTAGGATCGTCTGTATAGCAAATTCCTTCCCTAAAGATTCCTTACCAGCTGTTTAGCAAGAATTAGTAGTCGAATAAGGAAGAAAAATATCAAGTAAGGATTTCTTATGCAACAGGCCCCTGGTTTATCCTTACACAGGCACGGAACCTCTCACATCAAATAAGAATGGAATGTCAGTGGTTGGACGCCTACTGCGCTAATGGCTTTCCTGGCCCTGGAGTAGCCGTCCGAATGGGTTTTTATTTTTGTGGTTTGGATCGAGAGGCTTTCCCTCAGTTTGGAGGGACTCTCTCAACTCTGAGCCTAGACCTTTTTAAGGACGCCTGGGAAGAACAATTAACTATTCAATAATTGACAGGTCCACTCATTTTCTCGCAAATTATTATACATGTACCACCAAAGAGAAATGAAAATCTACCAATAATAAAGGTGATCATGGTACTGTGAACAACGCCCCCTTTCGATCGGGATTAACTCCTGCTGACCTCTCATTTTAGGACAGCAAGAATCCTGCGAACATATGTGATGTGTTTCAGGAAAATGAGTCATAAGTCGCAAAATTGATATTTTTCAAAGTATTTTTTTCACAGGATCACATTATTGGAACATTTAGTAACTTTACTGTTTATTGACCCCCAGAAATATTGGAAACTTTTTTTCCAAAACGAAAATATCAAACTTAAATTCTAGAAATACTTATGAGGTTATTAGACTGTTTACTATCGTTGGAATCCGCTTGATCTCATCTTTTCAAATATAATGGTATCTCAAAATCTATTTTTTGCGACTTATGACTCATTTGCCTGGAACACATCACATATTTGGAACGTCTCAGGTGTCCATAGACTAACTCTCGTCACCTAGACAGGGTATTTAGGGCGCTATAGTTCAGGTCTACTGATCCGCATTCACTGATTCCTCAGCCCAGTAGTGACTCTAAATATTAAGGATTTTGATTTGTTGAAATGTTAAAGACTTACACACTATGTGAGGCTTGCCACAAGCTGAGCTTTGGGGTATTATATAATTATATAGCAGTACATTAATTGTAATATTAATTGTAAATATGGTGTATGGTAGAATCTGCAGGTATTTAAAAAGAAATCACATACAATAATAAACATGGCTTACTGATCACCTATTTCTTCACCATAACCATCGATGATAATTATTACCAGCGGGCGTATCGCGTCGGATTTGCTAACATTGGGATAGGCGCGACTAATATTTCATCATAAAATATTTTTCACAAGAACTCGCAGAATCATCTTCCGAGTGTTTGAGAGCATCATGTGAGAACAATGGAGATGTTTACCAAGATAGGAGACATGTGACCGTCGTACCAGAAACAGATCCATATATATGACTCTCTAGGGGGGGGGGGGGGGCTGTCTTGTCTTAACTCTCCGTGTCCAGTCTTATGGCTTCTATAATATGTGTGTGTTTTGTATAAACCTAAATAATGTAAATTTAAAATAAATGAACAATTTAATATATGAATAGATAGATTAATTCGATGGAGTACGGGAAATAAAAAGATACGTTGCCACAAGTAAATTTATTCCTATAACGTATCATCATATATGCATATTGCTCTTTAAAAGCTCATATACCGAAATCAAAGATTTAAATCTAAGTATCAAGGATAAACATGAATCCCAATAATAGAAGGCCTACATACACCAGTATAACCTTTTTTGTCGCTTTTCCTTGTGATATTAATCATTCTTCTTCTTATAATTATAACATTGTAACCGACCAAATGACAACATAAAGGATTCTCCTATAGTAAACAAAATCTGCGATGGTTGGAAACCCACAAAACCCCCCTCCATTCTCCCTTACCACAACATTGATCGCCTCAACTCCGTGATTCCCACTAAGCCACGCCCCCTTTTCCAGCAGAGTCTATATATAGCACGGGGGAAGCCCTTTGTCCTCATTCAGTGACAGCTTTAGGATTGTAAACACAACAGACATGGCAGCGCGACTACTGATGTTGGGAACTGTCATTTTGGCAGCTCTGTGTGTATTTGTTCCCCTAACACAAGGCAGGCCAGAATACGAGGATGTCGTACGAATGATGAGAGACGAGCAAGAGGTGGACAAAGGCAAAGGAAACCATTGGGCACTGTTAGTGGCTGGGTCCAATACATGGTACAATTACCGTCACCAGGTGAGGCATTCTATGACTGTGGTTACACACTAGCTATAGTAGCTAGAGGGGATTGGTGGTATCAGACTATTTACTCCGTGTTATAAGGTTGGCCTCGCTAACAAACTAAAGATCATATAAATATATATGGAAATGAGTGTTAAGTCGCAAAAAATATAGGCCTATTTTGAGGTACCATCATATTTTCAAGAAATGGGATCAAGCGGTATCCATAAATGCTAACTGAACTGAACTTATAGACTATAGTTATAGTTATAGGCCTACTGTAGATCTATATAGGCCTATAACAAATAGCCCTAGGCCAAACGTTACCGTAGGCTATAGATCTATCTATCTATATTTCTTTCTATGTTGAAAAACAATTTAGCGATATTTCTGGATGGGCAATCATTAGTAAAGTGTGTTAAATATAGGCCTACTCCATAATAATTATAGGTCGACCTCAGAAAAGTATCTAGACATATTATAGGCCTATTCAATACACAGTGTGTCATATTGAAATTTGGTACATCGACTATACAAACACCCGAAAATGACAACATTCTAAATATATTCCATCAAGCATTAAAACAATGCAACAATATCATTTCCTCCCCGACTTAAACTAATATTTTTGGTGAGACATTACATAATTCATATTAATGGCTTCACTGATCAGCTCTGCTCATATTTTAAATCAATTGTCTAATTTTGCATTATTTCTCCCCAATTGCTATGCACCAAATAACATACCATGCACATGTACGTGTACATACATTGTATCGTATTATTTATATATTATCTACTTTTATTTTTACCTAAAAATGTCTGTACGATCTGACCTGATACTATCAGTTAAATTGGATATTGTCGTATTTTTCTATTTTTCTATCTAATATTTAAATCATGATTATTTGTGTTTTCATATATCTTGATGTAAATCTAATTTTTCCACCAGCTATTACTGAGAACAGTGTGTAACAGCATAATGCCTCTGGCTGAATAAAAACTTTAAAAACAAAAACAAACATGATAATTAACAAGTCATGTGTGATGTGTTTCAGGAAAATGAGTCACAAGTCGCAAAAAATGGATTTTGAGATATCAATATATTTGAAAAGATGAAATCAAGACCATTCCAATGATAGTAAACATTAGGATTTCTGTATTTTAAGTTTGATATTTTTAGCTGAAACACATCACATTTAAATTGAAGTGTACGATTCGTTATAATTATATATATATATATATGTGACACGATTTGTGATCAAGCCAAAAGTTATAGGTTGTGCCAGAACCGTGGGTGTGTGTTCCTTCATATCCACACATCGCTGCACAGTGCGGTGACAACAGTGTTTCAAATAAATTATACATCACCCAGTCTAGGCCCAAAGATGAGAGAGTCCCTTCAAACGGAGGGAAAGCCTCTCGCCCCAAGCCGCAAAGTGCCATTATAATTCCATTAAGACTGCAAAATGTCCTCATAACCCCTTTAGAACGACTAGTCCTAGGCCAGGAAACCGATTAGTGAAGTAGGCCTCCAATCACTGACATGCCATTCTTATCTGATCTGGGGGTTTAGGCCTGGATTGTACCATTCAGTATAAATTCAATATTGGCTGATTGTATCAAGGAAATGAATTGTTTATTTCTATCGACCTCTGACCAATTGTCTGAAAACCTCTAACCAATTGTCTGAAAACCTCTAACCAATTGTCTGAAAACACTTTTTATCATGTTTGAAACTCACTGGGATGATCTAAGGAACGCAAGGATATTTCTAATAAAATGTGCTGTGTTTCCGGAAAATGAGTCATAAGTCGCAAAATTGATATTTTTCAAGGTGTTTTCTTAACAAGATCCCATTATTGGAATGTTCTGATTTTTAGAGAGTTTATCACTTAGCCTTATATCAATAATATTGGTGTATCAAATTTCAGGACAATCTTTATAATACATTCTTTAGTTTTAAAGGTCCTCATATGGACTACATTTAGTAACTTTACTGTTTATAGACCCCCAGATATATTGGAAACTCTTTTTTCAAAAGTGAAAATATCAAACTTAAAATCTAGAAATACTTATAAGATTATTAGACTGTTTACTATCATTGGAATCGGCTTGATCTCATCTTTTCAAATATGATAATATCACAAAATCCATTTTTTGCGACTTGTGACTCATTTTCCTAAAACACATCACAAATGTCTTGACATTTGGTACATGTATTCATGAATATACGATATTAAGCGCTAGATAACCCCAAAATGGGGACACACATTCACACAAAGAGATTTTGTGGATAAAACACTGAAAAATTTCCCATTTGAGTCTCATGACTCATTTTTCTGTATAGCACATGACATAATAATAAATACAAATATCCCTGTTTTGCTGACATCAGCCATATTATGATGCGAATCGGTATAAATCTGATGTTGTCAGTTCAGTGCGTATATAGTTGTAATGATCTGGTATATGGGTCAGATTTTCAGAAAATGTACAATTGGCAGCTCTACACATTTAGGAAATTCTCCTAAATTTGGCTGAAAAATGAAGAATACCGGGTATATCTGAGTATATTTGGTATCGCATTGATTTAATGTATCAGTTCCGTTATGTTAAACTGCATTATATTAATTTTTTATGCTCATTTTTTTCTTAAATGTGGGTTTTTTGAGAGGATTGGTGAAGGCGAATTGTACATTTTCTGAAGATCTGACCCATATACCACAACGTATTGTTTGGTTTATACATGACGTACGTTGGTGGCTCAGGGATGCACTCGTGATACACCAACCCACTGTAAAGTGCAATGGATTTGCTCTGTTAATCTTTAGTTCTACATCAACCGATGCCTTATTTTATTATTACATCTGTCTAGCAGGTAATATGGGACGCCATAGGCTACAGTATTTTCCTCTATGACCGTTTCCAGGGGGGGAACATAACAGGGGCATCTTAATGATTGTCAACTGCCTCAATATAAGTAGACAAGTTGATAAAGCTCAGCTTAACTTTAGATATAGACACAGCACTTTTCTTTTTATTATTCTTATTGAATTTAAAAAGAGTACTTAATAGTGTTCATTTTTTTTCTTTTAAAATGATTATGATTAATGTTAAAACTTACATGTTCTAGCATTATCATGCGAAACATTCAGTTTCTGTATAACAATATCAATGTTTTTTCGAATATTTAATTGTATCACATGAGAATATCGGGACTTGTCCACGAAATCTTATGCAATAAAAACCTATCAAAAAATTGATTATGGTCTATCACTAGTCAAGTAGTTAGATATATTCCTTAATTATAGGATAACTTCATATATATGCATAAATACATTCAATATGCAACCTTGTTACATGTATCCATGATATACTAGCAGCGCCAAACATCCCCAAAATGAAAACGTTCTGAGCCAGGATTCCCGTGAAAAAACATTTTGCGACTTGTGACTCATTTTCCAGTTGCACATCACCTATAGGATTAGGGAATTTGCATAGCCTTCATTTTAATCTTTATTCGCATGGAATTATGGGACTAAAGGGTGGTCTCCACTGGCTGCAGTAAGCTCTGCGGTAAGCCTTGCAATGGTTTGTGCTGGTTCTGTAGGTGGAGAGGAATGATGAGGTCCTTGCCTACATAGTCAGTGAACAATGTAGGCATGACATCGCCACTCCTCAACAACACAGCACCATCGCAAGGGTTACCGCAGAGCTTACCGCAGAGTTTACCGCAGCCAGTGGAGGCCACCCTTAATGGTACAGTCTGAAATCGATAGAAAATATGTCATGTTCAGCATGAACTAGTATCTATCCCTGCTCTAATATCAATATCCATGTGTTATACATGCTTCCATAACATAATTAAGTCTCCGCCATCTTTTCCATCATGCATTTGGTTTTCATAGATCATTTATAAAAACTGATAATGGTGAACACATTCTTGCAATTTTCGATAAAAATGTTGCCAAGTATTTGTATGTCATTTCATCAGAATGCATCCCACGATGCACTGTAACAGACATGCGCAGTGGCACTTGCAAGTCCCCTATTGGGTGGAAGGGGCGCTGTAAAGGGTCGGGTTAAATGAGGGGGCGGATCAAGGGGTGTCTATTTCACCCATGCTACACTGTCTCATGTTACAGCTGGATGTTTGGCACAGGGACATACATGGGTCAGATTTTCAGAAAATGTACAATTGGCACCTGTACACATGTAGTAAATTCTGCTAAATTAGACTGAAAAATGGCCAATACTAGGTAAATTCGAGTATATTTGGCATTGCATTGATTCTAGCGATCGGTTTGGTTAGGTTGAACTATATTTTGAACTTATTTTTTGTCTTAAATTTGGCTTATTTGAGAGGATTGTTGAAGGCGAATTGTACATTTTCTGAAAATCTGACCCACATCTGGAACAATCTATCTACAGTCCCACACCATTGGGTCAGATTTTCCGAAAATGTACAATTCGCCTTCACCAATCCTCTCAAATAACCCACATTTAAGACAGAAATGAGCTTCAAAATGCAGTTTAACAAAACAGGTACTATGAACCAACGCGTCACCAAATATACTTAGATATACCCGGTATTCATAATTTTCCAGCCTAGTTTAACAAGATTTTCTAAAGGTGTAGAGCTGCCAATTGTACATTTTCTGACGATCTGACAGTGAGACCCCATTATTCCTAATTTTATTAAAGCTGCATTCCCTACTAAATCAACCCAAATTAATATATATAACTACTTTTTATTCCATTCTTTTCCAATCCATCTAAGTAATATGACCAAAATTTGAGGCTTTATTGGCTTGATCTTATATCTTTTTAATTATGATGGTATCACAAAGTTAATTTTTTGCGACTTTTTGTAACACATGCATCACAAATAAACCAGGTGTAAGAAGCTGCGTTGCTCTGATACAATATTCAACTGATCGACTTTCGCACATTAAATGTTGATATTATTTTGCATTATATAGGCAGATGTTTGCCACGCCTACCAGATCCTCCACAAACATGGCATCCCGGACGAGAGGATCGTAGTCATGATGTACGATGACATCGCCAAAAATGAAAAGTAAATATCATAATATTGTCAGATCACCAAATCACCAAATCCGTGGTCAGATTAAAGCTGCATCTTTGTCACTCACTTAGCTTTAAGTAAGTTATTAATAATATAAATAGAGGCCACAATTCAGGCGTTGACTTAATGGTGGATTATTCTCCTATTTCTTTGTAAAGGGCCTAGTCCACTAAGCCAATTCTCATGCGATTCTCACAGAATTTAGTGCAAAAGAGTCCTCTGCGGCGCAAAATCGCATGAGAATCGGCTTGGTGGAGGCCCTTGGCACTAGGCCCTTGAATGAACATGAGTCCGGATGGGCTTGAAATCCTCCTTCTTATCTCCGATTTGACATGAAAAAATATGGCAATAAAATTTACAACAGTAACAAGTATATGTGATCCGTCTTAGGAAAATGAGTCATACATAAGTCGCAAAAAATAGATTTTGAGATACCATCATATTTAAAAAGAGGAGAACAAGCCGATTCCAACGGTGGTAAACATTATGGACATTAAATAAGTATTTCTATATAATATTTTAAGTTTGATATTTTTATTTCTGAAAAAAAAGTTTTCAATATTTTTGGGTGAACGATTACTAGTAAAGTAGGTAAATGTACTCCATAGGATGATCTTAGAAATGCATGGATATATCTAATACACTATCCTGAAATTAGGTTCATGTATTCATAAGACCTATCTGACTAGATACTCCAAAATGAAAACATTCCAAAAAGAATATCTTGTGACTAATTGACTTTTAAAAATATGAATTTTGCAACTTGTGACTCATTTTCCTGGAACACATAACATATTTAGAACAAAAAGGTAACGCTTGAAATTATCCGTGACGGATAATGCGGTTTTTTCTATTACTTAAATATTGTAATGGATGTGATGAAATACAGAAAATGTCGATCCCATTTCAATTTTGAAGGAACTGGAAACGCATCTCTCTCTATCACTCTCTCTCCCCTCTCTCTCCCTCTCTCTCTATCACTCTCTCTCCCCCCTCTCTCCCTCTCTCTCCCCTCTCTCTCCCTCTCTCTCCCTCTCTCTCTATCACTCTCTCTCCCCCCTCTCTCCCCTCTCTCTACCTCTCTCTCCCCTCTCTCTCCCTCTCTATCAAACCCTCTCACTTCTCTTCACACTCTCTCTGTCCTCAGTCTCTCCTTCTCTCCCCTCTCTCTCTGCCCTCTCTCTCTGTCGATCCTCTGTCTCTCCACCTCTCTGCCCTCTCTCTCTGTCCTCTGTCTCTCCACCTCTCTCCCCTCTCTCTCTGTCCTCTCTCTCTCTGTCCTCTGTCTCTCCACCTCTCTACCCTCTCTCTCTGTCCTCTGTCTCTCCACCTCTCTCCCCTCTCTCTCTGCCCTCTGTCTCTCCACCTCTCTCCCCTCTCTCTCTCCCCTCTCTCTCTCTCCCCTCTCTCTCCACCTCTCTCCCCTCTCTCTCTCCCCCCTCTCTCTCTGTCCTCTGTCTCTCCACCTCTCTGCCCTCTTTCTCTGCCCTCTGTCTCTCTGTCCTCTAGCTGTCACTCCACCTCTCTGCCCTCTCTCTCTGCCCTCTGTCTCTCTGTCCTCTAGCTGTCTCTCCACCTCTCTCCCCTCTCTCTCTGCCCTCTGTCTCTCCACCTCTCTCCCCTCTCTCTCTGCCCTCTGTCTCTCCACCTCTCTCCCCTCTCTCTCTGTCCTCTGTCTCTCTGTCCTCTAGCTGTCTCTCCACCTCTCTGCCCTCTCTCTCTGCCCTGTGTCTCTCTGCCCTCTGTCTCTCTGTCCTCTAGCTGTCTCTCCACCTCTCTCCACACTCTCTACTCTCTCTCTCTCTGTCCTCTAGCTGTCTCTCCACCTCTCTCCACTCTCTCTTCCCACTCCATCCCTCTCTCTCCATCCCCCTAAATGTTTCCATCGGGTAACTTATTTGATTGTTTGTTTGCAGGAACCCCACTCCAGGTATCATTATCAACCACCCGGATGGTAAGGATGTATACAAGGGAGTTGTCAAAGATTACGTTGGAAAGGTGAGCTACTTTTGCAGTTTCAGTGGAGCCCCAACAACTGCCTTTATTGAATATTCTTAACAAGTACAGCGCCCAGTTTTAAATTACAGTTTCAAAATTACTACACATTTCCATCTGACATCTAAGGAATCACTTTAAATCATTTTAAAGATTGCCAATTACTCCAGCATTTTCGATTATGAAAGGTATAAACACTAAACTAGACATAAACTACTAGAGCAGAAGTGTGATGTGTTTCAGGAAAATAAGTCATAAGTCGCAAAATTGATATTTTTTAAAGCGTTTTTTCTCAAGATCACATTATTGGAATGTTCTGATCTTTGGAGAGTTTGTCACTAATGGTTATGTTAATCGATGTATCGAATTTCAGGACAATCTATGTAATATATCCTTTGGTTTTAAAGGTCCTCATATGGACTACATTTAGTTACTTTACTGTTTATTGACCCCTAGAAATATTGGAAACTTTTTTTTTCAAAAATGAAAATATCAAACTTAAAATCTAGAAATACTTATTATTTTATCAGAGTGTTTACTATCATTGAAATCAGCTTAATCTCATTTTTTCAAATATAATGATATCTCAAGATCTATTTCTTGCGACTTATGACTCATTTTCCTGAAACACATCACAAGTGGCCTCGAAAGTTTCGACGATTCTCTGTTTCTTATAGGCCTACTAATACAGTGCATACTTTCCCCTGACTCGCCAGAGTGACTCTCAAAGTAAAAGTTGAAACACTGTGATTGATATAAAATCTGAATATAAAACTTGTTAATATGAACATGAACAACAATAACTACAACCTCCGTGGTCCCTTCATTAAGGTTTTGAAAAATCAGTAAAATGGGCCTTGAAAAGCCTGGAATTTCGTCTGTCCAAAACCGCGGGGATCCTGACTAGCCTTATAGCTATGTGACTTGAATCCTAAATCTTGATCCACATGGAATAATGGGAGTTGTATATCAAAGTGTTTAAGATATCATTACATTTTGTCAAAAGTGTTTAAAATAAAAGGTTACCAAATTACTTGACGTTGCTGGGATAGTACATCAAGGGCTTAATTTAAGTTGCGATTACGTAGATAGGGATTGTTTTATTGGATAAAGGGCCTATTGCACTAAACCGATTGTCACGCGATTTTGCGTCTTAGAGGACCTTTCCACTAAGTTGTGTAAGAATCGCATGAGAATTGGCTTTAAATAGTGGACTAGGCCCTTTATTCACCAAAGTATGTAATTAGACAAAAGACAACAGTCATTGATACATTGGAACGTTTCCATGCACACGAGGGGGACGGAATGGACGTTTTTCACGAGTGGCTGCAGGCCATGAGTGAAAAACGTCCATCTCGTCCACCGAGTGTGCAACGTATCAATGACGAGTTTGTTTTTTGTTTTTATATCACAAGTCCCCCATTTTGAAAGTGTATCGATCCCCAAAACTTGATTACCTTTCTCGCAACCCTCCGACTCGGCAAAACAACATTGCGTCATGAAATGAGCGTCATGAAATGAGCGTCATTGATTGGCGCAACTTGATTTACGCGACCAATCAAAACAAGTCCCTTTGGTATTGGGCATATCACACATGTGTTGATACGCCTACACATATCAAATAAGCAGATCTCACTCATTTCTATATGATAACACCCAAACTTGTGATATAAAAGGACAAAGACTATATGCCTAAACCAATATTTGTCCGCAGGACGTGACACCAGAAAACTTCCTCAACATTCTACAAGGCAATGAGGAAGCCATGAAAGGCATCGGCAGTGGCAAGGTTATCAAAAGGTCAGACTTTATTAACCTTTTAACATATATTTAAAACTGGCGGTGCCTAAAGTTTACCTATAGAAACACACTGATATTCGTTCTAATCATTTATACGTTTGTTAACAACATATTACTATATTATCGGAATAGTGTATAAATTTATCACATTAACGGTAATAATAAATTACCCTCCTAAACCTTAACATTAGGTTGTTATAATATTATGCTCTTTTGTATCAGAACACGTTCTAAGCATTCATAAAATACCATGGATTTAAAAAATAATATTTCTTGATTTGTAATTTCTGTGTTACACTGTCAACTAACCCTTCCTCAACCCTTCCAGTGGACCCAAGGACTTTGTCTTTGTTAATTTTGTTGACCACGGAGCTCCTGGTTTGGTTGCCTTCCCTAGTGCTGAGGTAAATTTTGAGTTTTTTTGATTTTCATTCTAACCTTTGTTTTATGTTGTTGAAATATACTTTGATATTCGAATAACACAAATAAGAAACATGAAGCTATTTTGCAAAGGGTCATATTATATGTGATGTGTTCCAGGAAAATGAGTCATAAGTCGCAAAATTGATATTCTTCAAAGTGTTTTTTTCACAAGATCACATTATTGGAATGTTCTGATATTTTGAGAGGTTATCACTTAGACTTATATCAATCGATATATCAAATATCAGGACTATCTATATAATATATCCTTTCATTTTAAAGGTCCTCATATGGACTACATTTAGTTACTTTACTGTTTATTGACCCCCAGAAATATTGGAAACTTTTTTTTTCAAAAACGAAAATATCAAACTTAAATTCTAGAAATACTTATTAGATTATTAGACTGTTTACTATCATTGGAATCGGCTTGATCTCGTCTTTTCAAATATAATGATATCTAAAAATCTACTTTTTGCGACTTATGACTCATTTTCCTGAAACAGATCACATATAGATCTATTAGATGTGTTTATCAATATACTTCCTTTTATAGGAGAGTTGTTACCATCTAAACTCTTGGGCTACTAATTGTGTAATCAATGCAAACAATTACATTTCATATAACTATTGGGAATGTTTTATTTCGCTATAAATGCCTTCTTAGGTGATTTATTTTAAGGTTTTATCAGATATCTCTTTGATTTGTAAGAATCTAAAACGTTTGATATCCCTTTCAGGCCAAAAAGAATAGGTGTGTTTCTGATTACCCCCCCCCCCCCCCCGCCCCCTACCTAGAAAAACCTTCCCCTACCTGGACATTTTTTTGACCATATCTGTTTTTCTTTTTTACCATATCTTAGGTTTTTTTTTTATTTTTTGGCAAAAAAAGCTAATAAAAGCAGGAAAACCCCAAAATTGTCAAACTGTCAAAAAGCACATTTTCCATGTTTAAAACAACTATTGTTATAAAATAGACATTTTTTCAGTTCCTGGGAATGGTTTCCTAAAAAAAAAGTTACCACCCCCCCCACTTCCTAGTTTTCAGCCAGTTAAATCGAAACACACCTATTTGTTTTGGCCTCATTTACCCTGAAAAGCCATCCTAAGTCGTGGCATTCAACCGATATCCTCTTTATACAGCAGAAATGAGCCTAAAAGTGTATTTTACTAAGTCAAATATTTGCCTTTCTATTGCAGCTCAAGGCTCTCCCTCTCATTGATGCAATCAAATCCATGCACGAGAAGAAGAAGTTTAAGCAGGTAAGTAAGTGCCTGTGGC
Source organism: Sthenelais limicola (assembly GCA_942159475.1). Taxonomy (NCBI): domain Eukaryota; kingdom Metazoa; phylum Annelida; class Polychaeta; order Phyllodocida; family Sigalionidae; genus Sthenelais; species Sthenelais limicola. The sequence continues at coordinate 14,115,965 of OW804098.1, forward strand.
ATTTGTGTCTAATTTTCTTTTTCTGCTAGTTGAGTGACTTCTTGTTGGTTCTTTGATCTGAACTGCATTCTGTTTTAGCTAGATAATAAGCACTGTCTAGGATATTTTCCCTGGGTGTTCATTTGGAAGGATTTTTGGTTTAGACATCTCCAAATATCTACAGTATAGTCCACAAGGAACAAACCAGTACCTGAAATTTAGGGCCCAGGTGTTTCTCATTAAGTGGTGGTCGCCCCTTCTGGACGGCGATCTGCCTCCAGTGAGGCTCTCTATGGGTGGGTTGTGAAGGCAACATTAATGATTTTTTTTAGCAACTTTCATTTGCAAAATGGTTCATAATTCCGACTTCTTGATACAGTAAAAAGGATATGCTGCTAACCTTTATATTTTCAAATTAAAAACATAGTTCAACCTTTACAAATTAGCTAAAATACATTTTTTTGGCTGCACCCTGGCTGGGGTAGTGAGCCTACAAGGAGAAGGATGCAGGAGGGACTTGTGGTTAAGTTTATCGTTGTAGGTGGTGGGCTGAAACACTGAGGAATGTGTCCTTCTGGACAAGACCATCTCGATTTGTTCTCTTATTATAGTATCGACCTAGTAGAGGAATGTAATATAGTGCAATGGGGATCTCACAAAACAGAGCTTTTTCTACAGCAGCAGCTGCTGCTGCTGTACTGTTTGGTGTGTAATCCTGAGGCGAACCCCCAGAAAGTCCCGAAATGGAAGTTATTAATCCTTTTAGTCTCTGCCTAAGATAGTTATAGCCTCCGGAATGTTCCAGACATTAGTGAGGTTCAGCAAGTCTAACCTATACGTAAACGTATCCGTATCTCTGATATACAAACATATGTGAAAAGAAAGAAAGGGGTTGAAAAAAGACATGGCGGGAAAAATGTAACATAACATATCAAGCAAAATGTTTTATATCCCAATTCATTTTTTATACATAAAAATATGTCATAAAGAAGTTACAGATACGGTTGCGTAATTAAGATAGGTTTGCTTGCGGAACCTCTCTATTAACTGTCTGTCACCTCATTACCTCCCCTCCCCCCGCCCCCACGAAGTGTGTATACTTTAATGACAGCCTGTTGTAGCCAGGAGCCCTATCAGTGCTTATCTAAAGCCAACTGTTATCTATATATGGGTCAGATCGTCAGAAAATGTACAATTCACCTTCACCAATCCTCTCAAATAACCTATATTTAAGAGAGAAATGAGCTTTAAAATACGGTTTAACATAGCAAAACAGATATATTAAACCAACACAAAACCAAATATCTCAGATGTACCCGGTATTCATCATTCTTCAGCCTAATTTAGCAAAATGTCCTCAATTTATAGACCTACCAATTGTGCTTTTCCCGAAAATCTGACCCATATGGGAGTCTTACACTAGTCACGAGACGCAAGACCCTTCACAATGCATCATATGATAGAAGAGAACATGTGACAATAATCGATTAAATGAATAATATTTGCACGTTGCACTGAGGGGGATTTTTTACATACATATATATGTATATATCTCGTTGCAAGATAACACGTTCATTGTATATAACTATTTATTATATGCGCATGCTATATGAGAGGTGCTATATGTGGGGTGCTATAAAAATAGTCATATAGGACGCGTCCTATAAAAATGTAGTTGTCTAAAAATAGCTCTGACTCAGCACTTCCGCTGTCTCCGCGGAGATCCCCGCGGAGATCCCCGCGATCGGTAATCCACCTGTGATTATAAAAATACATAATAAACACCACACCATTAAATAGAGAATTAAATTCTCTATCAAATGATGTAAGGTTTATTATTGTAGCTCAAGAAATGGCTATGATATGAACGTTTTAGTTCAACCAAGTCAGTAAGTAAACACTGCATGATCACACAGTCCTGACAGCTCACTCACACAGTCCTGACAGCTACAACAAGCCTACTGAAGGTGCTCTCAGCGGGGCAGCTGGGGCTCTCTGAGAGTTCTTTAATACTCTTTCAGTGATATCTGATGATGATCAAATTTTATGCACATATAATAAATATAGAATGGAACTCGCCAGCAATAATCGAAAATTTATAGGACTTGATTCGTCCACATAAGCACTCTGCCTACGGCATCGTGCTTATGTGGACGAATCTCGTCCTATAAATTTTCGATTATTGCCGGCTCGTCCCATTCTCTCTATGTAGTGTCTGAAGCGAACATGATTCTCCTTTCTTCTTTTGAATCTTACTTCGATGGGAGATCATAGTTTTGCAAGCATAACTGGTAATATTTTAGTATATATTATATTTCATGGGTTAGGACGTCTGCATATATATATGTATAATCATAATTTAAATTCCCCCTAAATGGTCTCGAAAATCAGTGTTTGATGGGCTCCTGACGAAAATTAATATACTGCGCAGTCAGCTTGCAGTTCAGCATTGTTTCATGCAGTAGGAATTGCCATAAACCGGAAAATGCCATAAACGTGATATATGTTCACTTACCTTAAGAAACCTACCCCTAGCTGGTAGAGAATTCGGACTAGATACTCGATATCTACAACATTTGTGATGTGTTTCAGGAAAATGAGTCATAAGTCGCAAAATCAACATTTTTCAAAGTGTTTTATTCACAAGATCTGTTTGTAGGAATGTTCTCATCCTTTAGGTATCGAGCGCTTTAGGTCATATGAATATATATGCCAAATTTAAAGACTGTGTATTATATATATCCATGCAATTTTAAGCTCATCCTATAGAGTATATTTAGCTACTTTACTAGTAATTGTCCACCCAGACATATTGCAAACTATTTTTTCAAAAATAAAAATATTAAACTTAAAATCTATAAATACGTATTAGATGTCATACTGTTTACTATCATTAGAATCGGCGTGATCTCATCTTTTCAAATATGATGATATCTCAAAATTCATTTTTAGCGACTTGTGACTCATTTCCCTGAAACACATCACATATAACGTTATTATGCATGTTCTAATGGGATTAATTGTTCTGCTTACAGTTGGTCTTCTACCTGGAGGCGTGTGAGTCGGGCTCCATGTTTGAGAATCTTCTCCCTGACAACATCAATGGTAAGCTCCAACCAGCCTCATAAAGTTGCATTAGGCCAAGAAAAAAAATAGGTGTGTTTCCGATTTACCCCCCTACCTAGAAAAACCTTACCCTACCTATTTTTTTTTTTACCATATCAGATTTTTTTTTCATCATATCTTTTTGGACAAAAAAAGCTTATAATAGCAGGAAAACGGGTTTTCCTAACCCAAAACTGTCAAAAAGCACATTTCCCATGTTTAAAACAACTATTGTTATAAATTAGACATTTTTTTCAGTTCCTGGGAGGTGGTTTCCAAAAAAATAATTAAAAAAAAAAAAAAAGTTACCACCCCCCTACCTAGTTTTCAGCCAGATAAATCGGAAACACACCTATATTTTTTTTTGGCCTTAGCAGATAATTTCCCTAATAAACATTTTTCTCTTTTTAATTTTGTTATAGGTTTTATTAAACATATCCTGCCCTATAGGAGGCTTCTACACTTCTTAGGAACAATATTTGTCTCCCTTGTATTTTGTATTTTTTTGTTTTTTTTATAATTATTTAAAAAAAACAGTTCTTGTGCAACATGCACCATAGTCCTTTGTGACTAAACAAACTATTTTTAATTACCGTTGTACAATTCATCTTTCATGTTTGTCAAAAATCAAAAGAATGATATTAATTAAAGATTTCAGAATAACAACAATGTAGTCCCAAATAGGCACTATCGAGGAATAACTCCCCACTTTTTTTCTTTTTTTTTTATTCTTTTTTTTAAAATTTCGTGGTGTATTCAAAATGACCAAGGAATGAATGATTCATTTCGGTGACCCACCCAAATCCCATTTTCCAAAACGGCTCTTTCATCTTCTTAGAATATTAATGCCCATTATTCTACTTTTATGTGACTGAATTAAAACTGCTTTTTTTTTTTAGCTAAATCAAACCTAAGTTTTCTCTTAAATCTGTCTAAATCCCTCCGTAGTTACTACTAACTCAAAAGAATGGATCAAAATATTTTAAATATTTTCTCAGATGACTTTTCGATGGGTATACAGTCTAGAGGCTCAGAGTTGAGAGAGTCCCTACAAACTGAGGGAAAACCTCTCGCTCCAAACCGCAAAATGTCATTAAAACCCATTAGGACGTTTACTCCAGGCCTGAGAAAGCCATTAGCGTAGTAGGCGTCCAATCACTGACATACCCTTTTTATCTGATCTGAGAGGCTGTGAGCCTTGACTGGGTATGAAAAGAAGGATGCTAAATGCATCATATTTGTGATGTCTTTCAGGAAAATGAGTCACAAATCGCCAAATTTATACTTTTGAAAGTATTTTATCCGCAAAATCTCTTTCTAGGAATGTTATCATTTTTGGGGTACCATATCTAATGTTTCAAGTCTTATGAATGCATGTATCAAATCTCAAGACTGTGTCAAATATATGTACATTTCGTAGCTCGTCCTATAGAGTATATTTAGCTACTTTACTAATAATTTGTCCATCCAGAAATATTGCAAACTTTTTCAAAAATGAGAATATCAAACTTAAAATAAATAAAATAGTTATTACATGTCTTACGGTTTATGATCATTGGAATCCGTTTGATCTCACCCTTTCAAATATGATGATATTTAAAAAAAAACATTGGTTGCGACTTGTGACTCATTTTTCTGAAACGCATCTCATTAAATTTCTTGACCGACCGGCGAAATGGCACTGCATAACATGCATGCACTGCATAACCAAAGCAAGAACATTCGCCATCACTCCTTCGGAGATGCCAAATACACTATACAACTTCCTCCATGATCGGGAAACCCCCTCTATTTCTCATTGTCCAACACCCAAAAGTTACATGAGTGCCTAAGTTAGAGCCTTAGGGAGAGATTGGACCAAGATTTTTTAGCTCTTACTGGTATAATTACTGCATAACAGACCTCTCGCGTTGACACCTCTAGGGCTCTATAGATCGGTGTTCCAATGCCATTGCTTCATGCTCGGCGTGTCACGTGACAGCTGAGAGAATGGTTTCTCACCCTCCCATGAGGTAGCGCCACCGTATGATGTGTAAAACAGCGCCGCGTTGGCGATTGTTTTTCACGTTGACTTAACATTAAAATTAAACGATTTTGGAGGAGGGTGGGCGGGACAGTAAGGAGAATGGTGGGCGGGATGGTGGGCAATGTCTGCCTACAAAAACAAAAACGTAAATAGCCCAAGACTTCCCCTCAAACTCTGACGATAGGCCTCGATCTGGTGCCATCACACTCTCTGGATGGACATTTTTCTGTAAGACATCACAAATCTGTATTTTTCTGTTTGCTAGTTTACGCCACTACGGCTGCTAACGCCACGCAATCCTCATACGCCTGTTACATGGACAAGAAACGTATGACGTACCTGGGTGACGTATACAGCGTCAAGTGGATGGAGGACTCAGACAAGGTGAGAGACTTGCATGTCCGCTATCTTGAGACTCATGGTACAGTGTTAAATCTATGGGAAAAGTGTTCAGCATGGGATATAATTTATTGGTGCTCTAATGTCAATATCTCAGACTATAGGTGAGAGACTTGCATGTCCGCCATCTTGAATCATGATTCACATGGAACGATGAGACTTATGGTACAGTGTTAAATCTACAAAAGCTCAGGATAGGACGAAAAACGGTTGTGAAAGATCGGGACTACCCTGTAATATGAATTGAATAAAGAATTCTAAAAAAACCCATTGCACAATCCACTGACTGATGGTGATCGAGCGATTCCTATTGATGTGATTTGATAAAAGAGATTGATTGCTATTTCTTCTGTTAACAGGAAAATCTGAATATGGAAACCCTGAAGAAACAGTACATGATCGTGAAGAAAGAGACCAACACGAGTCAAGTGTGTCAGTTTGGTAACATGGTGAGTTCTTATCCAATATTAATTTGTCTATATCTAAATTGAATATATGTATAAACCACTGTACATTGCTCGATCATTCCCACTCACTAAACGGTGTATCAGGCACAGTCATAAATCGCAAAAGTGTATTTTGAGATATCATTATATTTGAAAAGATGAGATCAAGCCGATTCCAACGATAGTAAACATTAGGACACCTAATAAGTATTTCTACATTTTAAGTTTGTTATTTTATTTTTGAAAAAAAAAGTTTGCAATATTTCTGGGTAGACACTGGATCGACAAATTACTAGTAAAGTAGCTAAATGTACTCTATATAAAGATGATTCTGACCAAGCGCTCCTGGGAGACAAACACTTAAAAAATATCATTTTATGCGACTTGTGACTAATTGATCTGCAACACATCACAAATATCTTTGAATTGTCAGCAAAAGCTAAATGCACCACAGCTGACGTACTTCAAGTAATAACATGATTCTCCTCTAATGATTCTGTTGTTACGGTGTGTGTTACAGAAAATGGCCAAGGACAAGGTAGGCCAGTTCCAGGGCACCAAAGCCGCCGCTCCTCAGGAACTTCCATCCGCAAGAGTAAGTAAATTTTCCTTCTCATCAGTGTTTCCAGGAAAATAGTCATTTGTATAGAAATAGACTAGAGGCAGAATTTTCAAATTTTACTACTATAGGAGGTACGGAATGTTAGACTCCTAAAGTGATTTCTAAGCCCCTTTTGAAAGTCTGCCTCCAGTCTAAAAATAGCGAAACAATTTAAAGCTGCACTCTCACTCTCAGTTAACATCAGTCAAAAACCGTTTTTCTTTTAATAATTTTCGGCCCGTTCATTTTCAACTAATCTAAAAATCGTTTGACTCAAATTTCGGACAACTTTGTTCGGTTGTTTTTGCTACATGGGTTCATAAAAGTCCACATAATTTATATTTCGGAGACCCGCCAAAATCCTTTCCTGTGTTTGGTACACTTATTTCGTCCATTTTATTTAATCAAAATTGCCAGTTCATCGTTAGTTTCTTTACAAAAAATCCATCCATTTGGAAATAAACACTGACCAAAAAAGCAAGAACTACAATTAGAATTTAATTAATAAGCTTTAATTCATATAGATTTCTCTGCGTTATGATAACATCTTCCCATGTGTTGGAACTATATACGTGTTCCTCGCTCTGGTGCTACCACTGTAATGAGTCAAACGCTCGTAGTACGTAACGTTATAAGGTATGAGGTGACAGAACAAATGTGACGCAACTATTCATTGGTCAAGGTTGCGTCGGTAATTAGGTTAGCCAGGTGGCATGGATACCTTGCTATGATCAAGGTGTGGGTGGCAACTGACTTTTTTCGTACCCATTAGGGTAAAAAAAATAAAATTTCCATGTGTTGGAAGGTTTTAAATCTGACATTTCATTAATTGTGGCATATTAATTATCATTTTCTGACAAAAGCTGGACGCTGTGCCCGCTGGTGACGTCACCCTCAACATCCTGTATGCTGAACTGGATGCAGCCCATGACGTCACACAGAGAGACCACATCCTCAACCATATCAAGGACCACCTGAAGGTAAGATAGATAGATATATAGACAGCTGGATAGATAGATAGATAAAGGGCTGGATAGATAGATAGATAGATAGTCTGTCTGAGCTAGACAGACATCTGGATAGATCATATAGATAGATAGACAGCTGGACCGATCAATCGATCGATAGATAGATAGACAGTCAGCTTGATAGATAAATAGTCAGACAGCTGGATAGATAAATAGTCAGACAGCTGGATAGATAGATGGACAGACAGCTGGGTAGATAAATAGACAGACAGCTGGATAGATAGATAGACAGACAGCTGGATAGATAAATAAACAGACAGCTGGATAGATAAATAGACAGACAGCTGGATAGATAAATAGACAGACAGCTGGATAGATAAATAGTCAGACAGCTGGATAGATAAATAGTCAGACAGCTGGATAGATAAATAGTCAGACAGCTGGATAGATAAATAGACAGACAGCTGGATAGATAAATAGTCAGACAGCTGGATAGATAAATAGTCAGACAGCTGGATAGATAAATAGACAGACAGCTGGATAGATAAATAGTCAGACAGCTGGATAGATAAATAGACAGACAGCTGGATAGATAAATAGTCAGACAGCTGGATAGATAAATAGTCAGACAGC